>JAGFPH010003485.1:128999-149838 GCA_018207615.1 Philaenus spumarius
AAGTATTAAAGCTAATACTGGTGTTATTTGTTCGAATCGATGTTTATTGCATTCAATTATTTTTGTTCTTCAAAATAAGTACTAGGCCTACAAACAACAAAAAATATCTAACTGAGTCTATGCCGTTAAGGATTTTCAAAATGTTAAATGAACAGATCATATAATTTAATATTTTACTCAAATACCTGAAATACATTTTGTAAAACAAAACAAAGGATCATACATTTTAATCATAGGCCACTTAAATCAATGATTTTAATCCCAAATATTTTTAATTCAGTCATTTAGGCAAAGCTATAGTATTGTTATTTTTAAACTTTACTACATTTTTCATCGTTATTTTTCTTATATTTATACTTTTACTTTCTCCCCCTATATGGAGAAAGTATTGTATTAGTCAAAATTTTCGAGTTTGAGTTTTTGGTGTAAATATCCGTTTTGGGTCCCCCTGAACCTAAAAAAGTGGTTTTCAGAGTGATGTCTGTGTGTGTGTCTGTATGTGTGTCTGTGTGGATGTTATCAGACCTAGAGCCTAAACCAGTCGTCCGATTTTGATGAAATTTGGTATGGAGGTACTAATCCACGGTATCTCCAGGCGCTTTTTTCATTTTTGTTAATTTTTTATTTTTAAGGGTAATTTACCCATAAAAACCCTTAATATAACGGAAAAATCAACTTTTCTCAAAAACGGCTCCAACGATTTTGATTAAAATTTTATAGTTTATTAGGGACCTAAAGTACTATAAACTGTAAAATTTTAATCAAAATCTTTCGAGCCGTTTTTGAGAAAAGTTGGTTTTTCCGTTATTTTATGGATTTTTATGGGAAAACAACTTTAATACAAAATCACCTCTCCTACCCCACCCTACAAGACACCGTGAATCTGTTTAATAATTTAAATATGTTTGTGAGAAAGTATGTGCTAGTTCCTGTTACAGTTTATTTTAGAAGTTCAAAGTTGTATGATAAAATAGCAATAATTCAGACCAAGAGTCCAAGATAGTGATAGTTTAAGATATTGTTTTACGTTTGTAGGCCTTATTTGTTTCTTAGTTATCAAGAATGACGTAAACAAAAGAATTGTTAAAATTTATACATTTTAAGCGATTTCTAATCTCAAAGCCTATCATAAAATAAATCAAATACAAAGAGAGGATTATAAAAAATCTACTGTTTTTAGAACCTAAGAAGTTTTACTTCTAACGCGCAAGAGTCTCACGCACTTTAAAAAAAATCAAAGTTGAAGTGAATTGTGGTCATGGAAAATATAAATTTTGAACTACCATGCTCCTGGAATAGTGAGTATTTTAAGTCTTCTTACAAAAATCAGTACTAGTACAAGTCAAACTGAAATTTAGTTACTATGCGTGCATTTTGTGTTAGATTTAACACCATTTTCAGGATTTATATAAAATTTACATCAAGAATGAATATTTCTGTAACTTAAAAGATAACCGAGTTATTAGCTAAAAATTGAAAATTTTATATCTTGCTAGTTGTCCATAGTATATAGTGGTCGTTCTAAATAATGGCTTGCACACAAACAATAGCTGATGTCACAGTTTACAGTTAAAGAGGAGGGGTGCAAGCTTGAGGCTAAATAGTCATGCCTAAGTCAGTGTGACCCTCTGCACCACCAACCATCCTAACATAGAACAAAGGCTCGAGAGAGAGTCGAATGCACCCCCATCAAGAGAAGACGCAATCGCTTCAGAAGCCGGACGTAGGTGAGCCGTACTGGTAGCGAGGGACCCATCACACAACATTGAGCTCTAGACATGAATTAACTCATTAATTCATTATAATTAAATGTGAATGATTATAAAACAATTTTGATGCATTCGTGTCTGAAGAATATCCGGTTTTGTAATAAAAATTCTTCTTGAAAAATCCTCACGTTTAAAGTTGATAATTGAATACCACTCTCTAGATATGTTTGGGTAGAAGTAAAATAATTTGACCACGCAGCTGAACCTCTGACGAGAGTTGAGCGAATTTCCAAAACTAAGTTTATATATTTTAGGGTTTCAACCAACTATTTGGGACATTGGTCTATTTTCGAAGGCTGACTAGCTACTTGCGTGTACGAAATATATTAGTAAAATTTGTTTGCACCTAAGCCTCCAGTTTCGACTCACGCGCTCCTTCATTCTACTCGGAAAGGAAAAATTCTCTTTGCGAGATTGCACCTCGACCTTGCCTCCTCTGATTATGGAATGCTTCACTTCGCTCGCAGCGTATAAACTCGGCAATCGTCCTCAGATTTTAACATACCCCAAGAAAACATCCTCCACGTGGATTTGAACCATGTACTTTTATAGTATTTTACGTTTTTGAGGGAACTAAGCGGGCTATAAAAAAATTTGGAAAACGGTTGACCCTAAAGGCCATCCCTGTAACTTCCCGCTAACTACACTATTTTTGGAAATTTTAAACTGCCATAACTTTTGAATGAATCAACCGATTTTTATGCAATTTGAGGTAATCGATGCTGTTTTTTAAGTCCATTGAAAGAATCAACAACAAAAAGTTTTCAGATGAAAAGTTTCGGAGAAATTGAGGAAAAACACTTTTTTTTATTTTCTTTCGTTCACGATATCTCGCGAATGAATCAACCGATTTTTATGCGATTTGCGGAAATCGATGCAGTTTTTTGAGTCCATTGAAAGAATCGACAACAAAAATTTTTCTGATGAAAAATTTCGGAGAAATTGAGAAAAAATACTTTTTTTTTTCTTTCGTTCACGATATCTCACGAACGAATTAACTGATTTTGACCGGACTGGTAGTGATCGACGTCGCTTTTCAAGGTTAAAAGCTGATTAGATTTTGGAATTGATCAGTAAAGCCGTTTAAAAGTTATTCCAAAAAAACCTGATTTGAAAATTTTTTATTTCTTAGTTTTTTCGAAATTTCTCAGAACCTACTGGTCCGAATTAGTTGAAATTTTCAGAAAATCTAAGTTTGATGAAACTCTTTAGAACGCCGTTTGGTAGGATCCAATCGGTTAAGCCGTTCAAAAGTTATAAGCGGGTCACATACTTACATACACACACACACACACACACACACACACACACACCCCCCCCACACACACACACACATACATACAGACAGGGTGACACCCTCTCGGAAGTGGTCAGGGAAGATTCCTAGGACCTCAAAACGTCGAGATCTGATGAATACTCGATTTTCGAAAAACGGGGTAAAACCAATAACTTTCCGATTTTAGAAAATTTTCAATTTTCTTAGCGGGAAATTAAAAATGTGCAGAATAATATTTTACATTTATTTTTTTAGGCAAACCCCAAAACATTTTCATTCTAGTACGAAATATCTAAAAAAAACAGTTACTTCCGGGCAAAAAAAGTGCTTCCGCTTTTTGGATTCATATCCCTAACAAACTCGTTCGAGCGAATTAGACAAACAACATGTGTACCAAATTTGGACAAAATCGAACTTAAAATGCGAACATTATATACACACATATATATATAAATTATTGTAATGGCACTCCAAAACGTGTTCTGGGTATCATGATCGGTGCTCATTTACTACTCCCGACCTTAGGTCTCACCATAAGGGTCACTGCAATAGCACATCTTTCCTGTAAAAATTCGCTAAAAACTAAGTGCTAAATTGAGGTTATAGAGTGTGTGTAGGAATTCGGACAAATTAAAATATTTGTTTTATAATCTAAAATAAGATGAACATTTAAAAAATAAAATTTAATTGAATTCCTTTACAGTTAGGTTCATGATACAATTCATGTAGGAAGGAATTACTTATGTCCTCTTCGGAATGTGTAGATGTTCTCTATGTTTTGGGGACGTTGCAACTTATTACCGTAGATTCCTAGCTTAACTCCGACCTTCTGTTATATAACTCGTAAATTGGCAACACTGCTAAAGTTATTTTCGTTGTAAGGTTGATAAATTGTTTGACAACTAGATCCCGGAGTAAATATTATGTACTGTGCACATTAGATTAAATGTGTGAGAGAAAGAGCGCGGGTTACTGAATATTTTTATAATTACCCCAAGAGAATCTGATTTAAAGAACTAAACGAAATAACATTGCTCGTTATTTTTACTGTCAAGTTATTACCAATGAAATCATTATATTAAGACTCAAAACAAAATCTCATAAAAATGTTATTTAAAATGTATAATATTAAATTCTATCGTTCCACGTTTAACACAGAAACATTTTCTTGCATGTTAAGTTGCATTGCAGAGATTCTTATTTTTGAAGTGATAACTTCTATTGGCCCGTTGGGCACTTTCGCTTGACTATGTTTCTGAAATCTCGCGTCACGCAAACTTTTTGCGTAGACACAAGTCAGAGCGTGAAGAGGGAATAGGCGATACATAGTATATATAGACAAATAAATGCGTGGAATAGACGATACATAATATTATGTAATAATACCTTATTATAATTATTATAATATTAATATATTATAATAATAAGTTTGCGAAAAATAGTGACCATTATAATGTAAGCGTTATTTATTTAGTGACTAATTATTTTAAATGAGGTATTAGAGTATGCACTCTACATATAACTCTTAGAATAATTTAATATGTAAGGGATAATAATAATTATTATTATTATTGTTATAATTATTAAATTTGTGCGTTTTAAGTTTTGTAAAGATTGATTTTTGTCTAAGTAAGTTTAAACAAAATTTTACATTTTGTACATTTTGACAAAGTAGTATTTTGCATTGTTTTATTTTACTGTAACTTATTATTACCCATTTAAATATAAAATTTAGCTTCATATTACAATGGAGCTCATACACGTTAATGGAGTATTAATTCCTCACAGAGTAGTTTCTTCTAGGCTAGATGGCCAATGCTTATTCTACTCTTTGGCTTTAATTGTACATGACACGATTCACTGTGGTTTGAGGTGAGGACTAGAGTTGTTAGTCATGTTTCAAACAATTTTCGCAGGTTCAAACCACATACTTTAAAAGTAACATAAGATATTTATTCAACAAAAAAATAATATATCGCGGATATGAGCAAACCGGTAACTTTTGTGAACCTCCTGTGAAATTCAGGCAGCATCCGAAATATTTTTTATGAATTTCAGGTGTACAGAGATGGTTATTTGTTGTGGGAGAGTTTTGGCGAACCGATCGAGGGAGTAGGGAGGCTAAGGTTTACTGGGGAACTGACGAGAGGCCACTTTAAGGTTCTTATTCCTCTCACACCTTCTTTACATGACAACTCAATGGATATTAGTGAGGAGGAAATACAGTCAGCTTCCCAATCCCAGGTTTCAGACGATGGTCTCCAAATTTCTCAACTTCCAACCCTATCAGAACAGTGCAGATCATCATCTGATGCAGTTCGGTCACATCCAGAACAAATACCAAAAAACGCGGAAGAAAGACGAAAGCGTTTTTATAATACAAATCGTGCAAAAGCACTCAGGCAAGCGGTAAAAAACACTGTCTCAAAATACACACAGAATCTGTTAAAATACTTTAAGATGTAACATTTGCTGCAGGTAACCATATTATTGCAACAGCGAACATTGTCCTTTCAGCTAATATTATACATACACAAGTAAGCGCGTGGAGAGGGAATAGACGAGGAATAATATATTATAATACGTTATTATAATATTATTATTATTATTATAATTATTATTCCTTACATATTGAATTATTCTTAGAATTCTATGTAGAGTGCAAACACTAATACTTCACTCAAGTTCATTAGTCACTAAATAAATACTGCTTACATTATAATGATCACTATTTTTCGCATACTTATTATAATTATAATATTATTACATAATTATAATATTATTACTATATTATAATGTTATAATTACTATATTATAATTATGCAATTTAAATATATGATATAATATTTTTTGACAATATATTGACTTGTGTAATGTGTTGACCTTCATTCTCCTATAATATAATACTGACAAAAATATAAATCGGTCATAGAAGTTATCACTTCCAACATGTGGTCTTAAGCACACCCAATGTTTTTTTTTAGTACTGTTCGTTTTTTTAATCCAAAAAATATCGATTTGATAATTTTGTGTTAAAACATAATGCACTAACAATATGTTAGTCAGGTTTCCAACTTTAATACATGGTTTTTTTTTTATTGTTTAAAACACTTACATCTTTTTATGTATTTAAAAAAAACAACACCTACTTCTAACTTGGTTCAACACTAGACATATATTTCGAAAACATAGAAGCGAAAAGCATATGGCGTCCTGCATGCTCTGCTATCTGAATACATAAAAGAAGTCCTGACTGTCTGATTTATAATCAACGTACAGCCAAAACTGTGATACTAAGGGCTTTAAATTGTCTGGGTACTTTCGTACCACTATGTTGAAGTGCACTAAGAAAGGGTTCTGCAAAATAGTAATTTTAAGGGTTGAAAATACGGGTGTTCACTCCCAACAATGTAACAGATAAAACAGCTGATTGGAATCAAAAGCTTGGCAACACGTTTCTAGGTAGGCCTATTTAGTTCTGAACCAACACACGAGTGTTGACTGCATTTAAATTCAATACTGTAACAACCAACTATTGAAAATTCCGAATCACTTAATTATTTTTCACAAACAATTTCTTTTAGGATGGGTTGACGAAATAAAAACAAACACAAGCAAAAAAATAAACGAAAAAGGCTTACTGTATTATATTTCAAACATCTGTTGTTACATATTACAAATAAAACAGTTGATTCGGATCAACGCTTAACACAATTTTAGATTAGACCCATACTGAACCAATACACGTTTTTTGAAAACATTTAGATTTATTACAATAGTAACCAACTTTGTAAATTTAGAAGCAGGCAAATTCTTCACAACAAACAGACTTTTTTAGGTAATAGTAAACACAAACAACCAAAAATGTTCATAATTACGGTATCATAATTGAAACACCTATGATCTATAACTATTGAAATTATGTTAACTTTATACTCTATTACATGGTCTATCTGCAAGTTTAAAATTTGCCGTATCACAATTATGTCATATTGTATAACGTGAAAATTTCCTCTCTTCTATATAAAAATAAAACATTTCTGCCCTAATCAATCGTCTTTCCCGTTAAAATACCGTTATATATTTAATGGTTTGTTTAAATTTGCTTTGCCAAGAGGTTGGTGAGCGAAACGAGCAGGGACGGTGAACTCGAGATATGGATTTTTCACACCTTTGTCACAAAATTGTGGATGCATTATGGTTTTTTGTTCTTCTATAATACTATGAGTTTTTTCAAAGTTTACTTTTGGAAGTTGAATAGTTTCAAGGAACATTTTCGGTAATATCTTGAAAATAAAAGATATTTAAAACAGATTTGATATCCTTACATAAAAAACGGTTCACTGTAGCAAACTCATAATGAACCGATGACGTCTGTAGAGCCTGTTTTTCAGACCATTGTTCAGGCCGTCATAGGTTAAAATTAGTAAACTCATTAATAAAAATAAACGGTAACAGAAACTGGCACATACTTTCTCACAAACATATTTAAGTTATTAGACAGATTCACTGTGACTTTATAATTGTATTAAAGTACGAGAGGGGATACTTTAAAGTAGGAGAGTAACTAATAAATAGTATTATTATTATTATATAGAGAGAAAACTATTCAATCGATTTCGAACAGATTTGCACCAAACATGTCAATTAGGCCTGTATAGATGCACGAAAAAAAGTTTTGAAAAACCCCCATTTTTGGCCAACCCTCCCCCTCCCCCCAAAAAAAATCAGTTATTATTATTATTATTATTAGCTAAACGAGAATTTTTAGAAAGATGCTGTTTTTTGCATGGTACATTAAGTTCTACAAATAAGATAAATTTTATCAAAATTGTTATAGTCATTTTTTTTATAAAAAATAATAACGGATTTATTGGGGTTTTTTTTAAAAAAGGGGTTTTTTAAAAAAAAAAATTCAAAACCTTTTATCGTGAATCTATACAGGCCTAATTGACATGTTTGGTGCAAATTTGTTCGAAATCGATGTAATAGTTTTCGCTCTAGCTTTGTATACATACATACAGACAGACATTTTGTAAAAAAACACTTTTTTGGATTCAGGGGGTTCCCAAAACGGATATTTCCAAAAATCTCAACTTCGATTTTTTTTGCGATCACTACTCATTCTCTATAATTGACCGAGCGAAGCGAGGTCTCCGTTTTAACTCGACCATTCGGTATTTCGTCGGTATGTCTGTGTGTCTGTGTGTCTTTCTTACGATTACAGCCAAACGCCTTGACCGATTTTGATGATTTTTTGCATGAGTGTTCCTTATTCCTAGGCCGAGCCATGTATATATACGGGGTTTTCCATTTTTCATTTTAACCCTTTAAATAAAATAAAAATGGCTGCCGGACCGTTTCTCTCGGTGTAAGCTTTTTTCCAAAGCCAAGTTGGGGCTTAACCGTAGGTCGAAATTAAAAACTAATAACATTTTGCCATAGAAAATTAGATTTTTAACAAAATTGTATTCTTGATTGTTTTCCGTATCTCTAACGGCAAGCTTACAAAATGGCCGTAAACTTCAAATTTGTTAAAAATCGTCAAAGTTTTTGTATTTCAACCATGCTTTTATATACGTTTATTCTAAACCAATTCAAAATTGGTCCGTAGCTTTTTTGTAGATAAAGGTTCAAAGAATTCATATATGCCAGTAAAAAAATGATTGAAGTAATATTAACAGAGTTATTAGCACAAGAAACAAGCATGTTCAGTAATAAAAGGAAAAAGTTCAACTTTAGGCCTACATAAAAAGTAGTAAAAATGTTTTGTAATTTTTTTCATAAATGTAAAAAAGTTTCGTAATTTAGTTCTAAAATAGAACTGTATAAAAATATTTTTAAATTTCAAATTTCTTATTTTGAAAACACCAGTTTTTATGTTCCTACTACAAGACTGCTGACAAAACTAGGCCTGTTTTGAATAGTAATTTAGGAATATATCCTTTGTCCAAAAATGACATATTATTATTATAAGAAAGTGTAGAGGATAAATCAAAGAATTGAACTGTATACTTGTAAATTATTATTTTATAAAAGTATTTGACTTAGCTTTTCTTGAATTACAAAATGAGATGAAACAAATGAAACCTCGCGGCGATAAAGGACATACAAAAAATGACCGTTGGACAGCGTGGAAAGTGTTGGTACATGGGTTGATATCACTATCACGACGCTTTAACATCGTTTGTTTTTTTATTATTTCCAATATTGGAAAATGATATGGAACTGTAAATTCATTGTTAAATTTTAGTTATTTAAGTATGTAAATATTTAATTCTATGTTTTCCCTCAATAACCCGATATTTGTAGCTACCTTACGCATTATTAACCTAAATAAAACACAATGCCCCTAAAAGAAAATCTTTAGCAGTTAATGCACAAGAAAAGAAAAAACGATTACTAGAAACCCCAGAATCGCTTTAATTGCAAAATAATGTTCACTGGCTAAGCCTTCTGCCTATTTCCTTACTGACACATTATTTTTAACTAAAGCTCAAAACCACATTTGTTATTTCAACGAACGAGGTCTACTGTTCACAGAATTACTAGTATAGTATAGTGAGAAAGAAAAATTATATACAAATTGTTATAAAATAAATAAATGATATTATATAAAAGAAATTAAATAATTTTATCAAGCAGCTGAACCGAATTTCCAAAATTAAGTTTATGTGTTTTATGGTTTTAACCAACTATTTGGGAAATTGGTCTACTGATAGAATAGCTGCCTACGTATACAAAATATATTAGTAGAATTTGTTTGCACCTCAGCCTCCATACCACGATTTAGTCTTAATTCGTTCCACGTTGTGAGTTTGCAACTAGACTTTGCACCGTCAGATTATGGATTGCTTCACGCGGTTGCATCGCAGCCATCGGCTTTGGATCAGAAGCTGCCTTCATGGTAAAATCCAAACGTAGATTCGGACCGAGTACGTTTTTAGTACTTTACATTTTCACCGATTTTGGGGGGGACCAGACTGGCAATAAGGTGTAAAAAAAAACTAAACAAAATGTGCAGAATAATCTCTTATATTTATTGTTTTTAGATAAAACCAGAAAAGGTTGCATACTAGGACAAAAATCACAAACAATGTTTACATCCGATTTTTTAGACTAACAAACTTGTCCAAGCGACTTAGAATACCCACGTGTGTAACAAATTTGGACCAAATCGTAAAATCCGGCCGCTAGAGTGCAGGAAACAAATATACAGGGTGTCCCCGAACTCTCTGGACCCCTTTTGTGGATATGATCCTGGGATCTAGACGAACATATTTCACAGTAAAACATTTCTTTGGTTCTGATTATTAGACTACACGCTGGCTAGCACGATTTATAAGTAGGCCTACTTGGTAGGTTAAATTGCTTAGTGATACATATTGATTCTTTCCTGTGAAAATTTAATGTGGCAAGCAAACTAGTGGTCCTATAAGGGTTCTGTTTTTTTTTTTTTTTATAAAGATCCCTACCAAATAAATTTTTAGCAGACGAAAACTCGTTGGCAATTTTCTCCTTAAAATCACAAAATATGCTTATTTTATTAGTTAAGCACATTTTTGCAATTGCCCATAAAATATACATATCAGGCCCCTCATTTATGATCCCCAGTAATGTTTGTTTGAAATTAACACAGTTACAAATACGTTTAAAATAAACACGTTTTGAATTTTACTGCATCGTTAGAAACCGTCTCTCACCTATTAACATTTAACCTGTATTTTCTCTAAGCTAAATATGTTCCATTTTATTATGTTTATAGCCCAACTGGATTGTTAATAATTAATTACTAATTAATTACCTTGTTTTTAGTAGATTCTGCCGAACAATCCTTAATTTTTTAATAAAATATAGTCTATTACACTACATAAATGACGTGATTAGACTATCATTCAGTCATTTTCAAATATATACGTAAAAACACACTTAAACAAGTTCACGTTTAAATTTGCACATGTACGGGCGACGCGCGTTGTCAGTGACCGTTCTCGAAAGCACTCGATCTTCAATTGATAGTCGCCAGATCAGGGTCTCCGTTCTTGAGTGGGGGTATGTACACAATTTATACATCGTGAACCACATTAATAGTTTCTACATTGTCAATCAAATCAAACAAGCAAACAAGGTTACCACCAGGCTTATATTACCTATAACAGTTTGGAGACAGTTTTAAAACCGCCAAAAACAAGAGACCCGGACCATTGTAACAGCAGCGGGATATATCAACTAACATGCAACGAGTGTCCAAAACGTACATAGGCCAAACTGGACCCACATTTAAAACCCGCTTCAAAGATAACGTTCCGTCCTCTAAGCGATCCGCCACCTACAAAACAGACTACAAATACACGGAACATTTAATTGACACCAACCATAGTTACACAGACATTAACAAAAATTTAAAAATATTACACCACTGTAACAAAGGGCTATTAATGAATGCATTGGAGGAGTTCCACATTTATAAAGTGCAAAAACATAATCCCGACCCTTTACTCAACAATAAATGAAAATTTCAATCCCATACCATTTTTGATTTGATTGACAATATAGAAACCATTCCTGTGGTTCACGATGTATAAATTGAGTACATACCCCAATGATTACAAAGTATAAAACCTAGATAGGCCATGGGCACTAACAAGCAATACAGCAGCTGAAGCTAACTCCGCCATCTTGGTGGGGGCCAAAAGCGTAAAAAGCAGCATTTACACGGACAAAATTTTAATGCGCGCTTTTCAAATACACTGTCGCTTGACCAACTTACGATAAAGTTAAAATTTCGATATTTCGCATGCAGACAAAACATTAGTGTTGAACAGTAATGGTGCAATTTAAAGTTGTGAAATAATTGTATTACTAATTTACCTTACAAGTTAAAGTTAAAACTTATATATAGTTTTTAAATCGTGATATGAAAAAGTTGGTCTGTGAGATTTTTTTTATTTTTCGGATTTTGTAAGCGACAAAGTTGTAAATAAGGACTTGAATTTAGCTTACTTTGTCATAAAAAATGTTTACGAAATGTACTCTGGTCAGAAAGGCAGGTCGAAAACAAGAGTAAATTAAGCACGGCCGGGCCACTCGTCGCGTCCGGCGGCACTACATTTATCTGTGCGATACCCACTGCTCCTCAGGCCGCTTCCTATCATTGTAACCAAAACTATTATTACTGACTATTAATTAATTATTAAATACTTAATTACAACACTACTTCTGCTCAGATTAGTCTACCTATTACCTGTTCATAATTTGAATACTTTCAAAACATATAAGACGTAATTTTTATTCTTTATACTTCATTTTGTATAGTGCTTTTTATATTTGACGCATTGACAGCAGTTGTTACATAGTCCAAAACCTTCATAAACCTCAGAAAACTTGGGTCAACTACGAATAATAAAAAAGACTCATTGCAAATTCAAAAACATTTAATGGGAAAAATAACATTGTTAGAAAAATGACAAAAATGTAAAAAAAAAATAACAACTTACATTTTACATTTACTGCCCTAAAAATATTATAACTTTAGTTAAATTGTCGGAAACTTGAAAATGAATGAATGAATGAATATTTTATTGATCCTTATATTATGTATATTACATTATTGCACAAACAAAATCAAATTATTATATATATCTTATAAACTAAATTAAAAAAGAAAAGAAATAATAGCTCCATTTACAAACCAATCATAATATAAGAAGCAATTTAAATTACCTCTATGTTTTAAAAACGTGTTTGCGGTAATGAGTAAATAAAACAATTTAAAAATGAAAAACACAAATGTACACACACACACACACACAAATATATATATATAAAAAGGAAAAACAAACAAAAATACAGAAATTAGCTGACCGGTTTTCAGAAATATATTTAAAACTATATATTTTTAGTAAATTAAAAAAAAAATTTTTCACTGCAGCTTTACAATTACTTTCCAAAAACACCAATTAAATACATACGATTTGGGGAGCGAAATCGTCAAAAGCGCTCGGCAGTAGGATGACTCATGCTCGGTGCCGCCATCTTGGTGGAGATTCTCGCTAAAAGGTCAGCTTCAACGATCGTCTCCTATAGCCTATCTAGGTTTTATACTATGTAATCATTGACTCAAGAACGGAGACCCTGATCTGGTGACTATCAATTGACGATCGAGTGCTCTCGAGAACGGTCACCGACAACGCGCATCGCCCGTACATGTGCAATTTTAAACGTGAACTTGTTTAAGTGTGTTTTTACGTATATATTTGAAAATGGCTTAATGATAGTCGAAACAAGTCATATGTAGTGTAATAGACTATATTTTATAAAAAAAAATAAAGGATCGTTCGGCAGCATCAACTCAAAACAAGGTAATTAATTAGTAACTAAATATGTTCTATCATCTAGCTTATAACCTACATTAAATTAATTCAAAAACGACAAAATCCCTTTCACAAATCCTCTAGCTCTGACTTGATATGCTCAAGGATGAGTAATGCCAAAAGTGTGCTACAGTCTGTTTTTTTATTTTTCGCTTTGCCAATATTTGTGTGTAGGCAGTTGGAATAATTAGTATGTATACCTACTTTCGCTGCGTTGACGTCACAGTCTGGCGGCTCTCTAGACACTCCATTGAGAGCTTACGGATGATTTGCACATGACCTAGATAATGTTTAGTTGGGGATGTTTCAATTTGTTTAAGCTTTAAATTTAAAAAAAACACTGTCATAACAACTTGTAACGGAGATATTGGTGGACACCAATATTCCAAAATTATTAAAACAAAAATTTTAAAACATAAAAATATAAAATTAATTCAAAAGACCAAGTTGATTAGAGAAACAGGATATATGACAACACGTGCAAGGCATTGAATTTCACCTAACAGCAGCAAAGGCATTGAACTTTACAAACAGCATATTAGGCATTGTACAAGTGGTCTACGTGTGAAATTATGCACATTCGGTAAATTAATTCGGCAATACTTAATAACCAATCAGAGCAACAAAATTGACTTTCAGAAATTAACAAATTCAAATGAACCAATAAAAGAGAGGCATGGAAGTACAAAAAAGGAAGTGGAAATCTGGGTGAGTGAACTAGGGTCTGTTCAAAATTAATCTTCAAGGAAGGAACACATAAAATAATCAATCAAGCTCTAGTATAAGAAGTCTTTTTGAAGTTCAATCCCGAGGTAGTTAACAAATAAAATATAAATATCTAATCCAGTGTAGTGTCATGTGAAAATTCAAATTTAATATAAAAGGAAGTGTTGAGTGAAAAATCTAAATAAATTGTGTAGTGAAAGTGTACGAAAGGGTGGAGAGTAATGTAAGTAATCTTAAACTTTTATTAATGTAAGTCAGATCTCAATAGGTCAGAAAATCAGAACAACCGAAATCATATACTGAGTTAGAAATTAATTAATCTCATTTTGGAATATATAAAGAGTTGGAATACAAGTGAGACACTTGTTATATAATTTTTAAATAGATAAATAGTAAAATAACATATTGAATTTTTGTCGAAGCCTCATATGTATATGAAAGAATAGAATGTCAAACAAATATAATTGATAACAATTTTAAATAGTAGATATTAGGATTTTAAAAATAGGTATTACATTTGTTGTTAGTCTTAAGGAAGTTTCATGCTTATTTGTCTTATGGAATTTGTTTCTTTTGAGAGTTGGCCAACTCAAATTTCATGTTATATTTATTTTATCAAAGTAAATTGTAGCGTCAATAACTGTAGAAACATTGGTTCATAATATAGGAACATATTTTGATCTAAACTTTGTACTTATTTCTATCCAGTTTCATTTGGAGTCAGCCCACATGCCAAGCACATCTTGACTCTTTAACGAGTCTGGTGGAAGCCCCCAAAATAATTAAATTCATTAGTGAAGTTAGTCCTACATAACTGTCTAAACATTCTGCTTAAAGTAACGATGATAAATTAAGGAATTAACTTACAAAGAAAAACCTGACATGGTGGAGGCGCCAAATTGATAAGAAACAAAGAAAGAGGGAAATAAGTACAGAAATATAAAATTAGATGTTTATTTAATAGAGAATAAGTAATATAATATTATAATAAGTGATATAGAGGTATATAGAGTATATGATTTCGTTTGAATGGTTTTTAAAAGATGATTTTAACTAATAATAAATGGACTTGATTAACGCTGACATATATAGATTTAAAAAAGAGGAGGCGATAATAATTTTAAAGGCATTTAAAATAGAAGGTAAAGAGACTAATACTCTTGACGAAATTAGGAAAATTTTAGCACTACTAAAAAGAATACACACTGAATTAAAAGCAGACATAGAATACAAAAAAGCATATGACTACCTAATTGATTTCAACAAACTATCTCCACAACAAAGAAGTAAATATCCACAATTAGAAGAATTAGAAACTTTAAGAAACCCACAGAAATTTAAACCACTAATACACCCTACATTTGATTCAGAGCAAAATAACGAATTACCTTTAGGAACAACCGCACACACGTACGATCCAGTAGCTTTTGAAAATTTGTATACAAACGTAAAGCAAGCACAAGAAAACATTTACGAAGAAGTCACTACACAACAAATACCAACAAAAACAGAAACAACAGCTAAAATGGAAAGGAAAGAAAAAATACCATTAGTTCAACCCTCCCAATATCACGGCTTGCCCTCAGAAGATATACATAATTTCATATCGAGATATGAAGTAGCTTCAAGAGCTAACGGGTGGTCGGACAAAACACAAATAAATCTATTACCAACATATCTGGCACAATCAGCTTTAGATTGGTATAACAGTTTTATTAAAAGGAACCAAGAGGTGAACATAACCTGGGAAAATGCAAAAACAGAGTTAATTAACCTATTTACACCAATAGCCCAATGTCAAAACTTACAGACATTATTAGAAAATAAAGTTCAAAATGAATCGGAACCAGCAATAAGCTTCTATTTACAAATTCAGGCCCTTTGCAGACGAATAAATCCCAACATAGAAGATAAACAGATAATATCACATGTTATACAGGGTTTAAAACCGGAAATTTGTGAATGTATAATAACAATGGAGAATAATACTCTTACGCAACTAGAGGAAAATTTAAGGAAAATAGAACAACAATTATTCCAAAAAACACGAAACAAACAGAGATACCTTAGAAATAAGGGTAGCCAAAATGACAGAGAAAACAGACACTTTGACACGATTAACACAATGTCGGAAAAACTAGAACAACTGACGGAAATCGTACACACGCTAGGTATAAATATACAACAAAGGGACCATGAAGTAAAATCATTCCAAAAACACGACCAAAGAACAAAACCACAATTCCAAACCAACCAACAATTCCAAAATAGGCACCATCAGATAACACCAAAATTTAGAAATTCATATTTTCAAACTAATGGAAATAATAGTTCAAGTCAAATATGCACAATTTGCAATAAAACAAATCATCCAACAAGCAGGTGTTTCTTCAAACAATACAATTGCAAAATATGTAAAATGGACAACCACACCACCGAACACTGCTTTTTCAATAAAAGTACAAAAACGTATCCCCAGCATACAACCAAAGGCAGATCGTTTGCCAAAAGAAATCAAGAATTTTGTACAAAATGTAGTAGGAATGGACACTCAGTGCAAGAATGCTACACAAATAACAACTTAAGACAAACTTACAACCAAAAAAAAGGGTTAAATGGGGGGCTATTATAAGAACAAATAGCCATTCAACCCCACAAGAAACAAGTACACGTTTCCACGCTAAATATCAACAAACACACAAAAAAAATGTGCGGAAGCCAAATTCATGCATGCTCGACCAAAGAAAAATTAATGACCAACAATTCAAAGGGAGTCAACGCTATTCTAATAATAAATCTAAAATAAAATTCAACCAACAACGAGCTAACAGTATAAGCTATAATACTACTCCACCATACACATGTCAAAATCATAACACATTTCAACAATCGAATAAGCAAAACAAGACAACCTCAAATTTTAGTACACAACGTCAAACCAAAAACACTGACAGACACCTAAATGACAGAAAACATTATTCCATGGCTTTAAGAAATCTTAAATTTAGACAAAGCAAGGGAAAGTCAGATGAAGAAAGCGAAATTCCAATGACCTATTTAGATGTAACAACACAATATTCACCCCAGGATTACAGCACCACGGATTCAGAAGTAGAAAACAAAATAGCATTGACTACAAAAAATGTCGGAACAAAATGTAAACAAAGTATCGCGGCGAATGTTGATATAGGTCGGGAAATAGGTAATGGCACTGTGACGCGTGAGGAACAAATCGTCGATGCAGCAAAATTACAACAGGCCGTTCAAAGACAAAGTGCAGTAGATTCATACAGCATTTTTCACAAACGATACTTAAACAAAAATGGGGTATCTAAGACAAGAAAATCGGAGAATGACGTAACATGGGATGTATACAATACACTGTTTCTCAATAAAAACGAAAATTCTAGAGTATGCACAATTAATGTAAAATTCAACACATTAGACGGTCAGGAGATCGAAACAATCTTAGATTCGGGTGCAAATGTTTCAATATGTCAATATGACCTAGTCAAACATAAAGAAATAATAAATAACACAAATACAATAATAAAATCGGCCACAGACAACAATTTAAAAATTCATGGAGAAATAAATTTACCCTTTGAAATAAATGGAATAAAATTCACAAATAAATTTTATGTAGCATCAGGAATAAATGCTAAAATGATTCTAGGAAATAACTTTTTACTAAATAATCGAGCAAAGATAGACTACAGTAAGAAACAAATAACCCTGCAGTCAAACAACCAAAAATGTATAATAGATATGAATGACTCATGGTTAGAGAATTTAAAAAACATACGTTTGATAATAAATCACAATATAATAAGCAACCCAGAAATACGATCACTCGAGCAGATAAAAATTGCACCAGGACAGAGTTTAAGGGTACGAGAGATAGATAATTATAATGAACAAATGGATTTTGAAACGGATAGACATTTAAGGGAACAAAAACAAATTCATGCTTACATAACAAGACAAGATGATAAATACTATATTCACATATATAACGCATCAAAAACACCAAAAATAATAATGCCAAGAACACTTATTGGTCATATAAACAGAAACCATGAGGAACCACGAATTTATGATACAATAAACAAAAAAACAGCACCCACACAAACGACACAACAAAAAAACCCAAAGAAAGAACAGATTTCAGACAAGAATGGAGTACAATTCCAAATTTGCGAACAACTAACAGAAAAACAACACAGTCAAGTAATAAAAATAATAAAAAAATATAAACACATATTTACTACGGAGGTCAGAGATCTCAGTCCAGCAAACATAAACCCATTCAAAATACAAGTAGTTCAGGGTACATCAGGTATCATAGTACCGCCATATCGCCAAAGTAATCAGGAAAGACAGGTATTAAATGAAGAACTAGAACACCTAGTACAAGCAGGAATTTTGGAAGAATGTCCAAATTTCGCAGAATTTGCATCGCCAGCATTTATAGTTAAAAACCAAGATAACTCGCACAGATTAGTAGCAGATTTTAGAAAGGTCAATGAACAGATAAAAAATGAAAATTTCCCAATACCAAGTTTGCAATTAATGTTTAGCTGTTTAAGTAATTCACAATATTTCACAAAATTAGACTTAAAAAACGCCTTTTTCCAACTAAAAGTACACGAAGAAAGTAAACCATTGCTAACAATCCGAACACAAGATAAAATGCTTAGATATACTAGATTACCACAAGGACTTAAAGTTTCAAGTGCAATATTCCAGAAAAATCTAAACAAAGTTCTAGCTAGTCACCTATTTTCAAAATGTTTAGCTTATTTAGACGATACGATTGTATTTGCACCAAACTTTGAAGAAAAATTAGATAACTTAGAATCGGTTTTAAACGAATTAGATAAAGCAAATTTGAAATTAAACACAAAAAAATGTAAATTTTTCTATACAGAAATAGAAATATTAGGACATAAGGTCTCAACAAAAGGAATAGAGCCTTTACAATCAAACATACAACCAATATTAGATTTCAAGCAACCAAAAACATTACGTAACATAAGAGCTTTTCTAGGAGTTTCAGGATTTTTCAGAAAATTTATTAAAGATTATGCAAAAATAACACATCCTCTAACGGAATTACTCAAAAACCAACAACAACAAAATTCGAAAATAATTTGGACGGAAGAGTGTAACAAAGCATTTGAAACAATAAAAACCATTCTCACTAATCCACCATTATTATCACATTTTAAAGAAGACAGAAATACACGAGTTTACACAGATGCATCAAACATAGGAATAGGGGCGGTTTTAACACAAATTGACCCAAACAATAACCAAGAATATCCGATAGCATATTTGTCAAGAAAATTGAAAGCGCATGAAACACGATACTCAACTGTTGAAAAAGAGATGCTTGGATTAACATACGCCATAGAATACTGGCGAGAATATTTATTAGGGAGAAAAATAACATGTTTTACAGACAACTCAGCATTACAATATTTTCAAACGTTTAAAAACCCATCGAACAGACTTGGACGCTTAGCTACAAAATTGGTAGATTACAATTTAAACATACAGTATAAGAAAGGAAAAACAATGGGTCTACCAGATTTTCTATCTAGACAGGAGACAGGAGACGAAATTCCCCAAAATTTTGAAGATGTATTTTTAATCAATTCAAACACACCAGACATAGAATTACTACAATCAAAAGATCCATATTTGAAACAAATTAAACTTGCACTCTTAAATATACAGATAGACAACAATAAAATTAACAGAGCATCCAGACATTACACTTTAGAAGACGGAATATTATACTACAAAAAATTCAATGGCGAAGAAATAACAAAACTTTTAGCAATACCGTATGAACTAAGGTCAGAAATATTAAAACAAGCACATGACGATCCATTAACAGGAGGTCATTACTCATATTACAAGACAATATCAAAAATAAATGACAGATACCACTGGCCAAATTTACATACAGACGTACAAGAATATACAAAAACATGTAACACTTGCCAAAAACGAAAAATACCAACCAGAAAACCATATGGACTTCTGAAATCAATACTTCCTACGCACAAACCGATGAGCAGATTAATTATTGATTTTATAGGGCCTGTAAACTCATCGTTTGGATATAAATACATCTTAACGTGTACCGACGCAACAACTAAATATGCCTGGGCTTTTAAATGCAAAACAACAGACGCGAAAACGGTAGCGGAGAATTTAATACAAATAATATTAAAATATGGAAAAATGAGAATATTACAGTCTGACAGAGGTACACATTTTAATAATGAAATAATAAAAAACTTAACTTCAACACTAGGAATTAACCAAATATTAAGTAGCGCATATTCACCCCAAACACAAGGTCTTACGGAAAAATTTAATGGAACGTTGACCAATATGTTATCACACTACGTACACGAAAAACCAAATGAATGGTCAAAATACCTCGACAAAATTGTATACTGTTACAACTCGACAAAACAAACAAGTACGGGATTTACCCCAAACAAGTTAATGTTCGCTTTTGAACCAAACAACCCTATGGACATAATACAAATTCTAGAAAACCCAAATTATGACATAAGACAACATATAAAACAGATACAAGAAATTAGACAAACCTTGCCAGAAATCATAAAAAGAGCTCAAGATAAACAAAAATGGTATTATGATAAGAAGAGAAC
>JAGFPH010003486.1:0-26667 GCA_018207615.1 Philaenus spumarius
GAGGAGTAAAGATAAAATTTACAAAATCGATTTGGAAGCAATTTTTTAGGCCAAGCACTTTGAAATAAACATTTTTTGTCTCTTGAATTTTTTTCTAAAAACTTTTCCTTTTCGAGATATTAGCAACTTTATATCGATTTATTGCAACACGTTTAGGGCCACCATTTCGTTTTGGGTTTTCCAATTTTTATTTTCTTTATGACATTGTCCTAGTCTTAAATATACCTTTAAAACGAGGTATCACATGACCATACTTCCCATTTAAAAATGTTGAGTTGCCCCCAGAATCCCCCATTTTTAGGGGACAGTCAAAATTTCCGATTGCTTCAAAAGATACTTTGGGTTAAGTTAGTATCGTTCCCCAAAGGATATTTGTTTGTTTTAACAAACACAAAAGTTAAAGGGGGGGGGGAGTGACTTTATAACAACCCTTTATAACATACTTACATAAATTTTGTAAAATTTTAAAATTGCATATTTCTTCTAGGCCTACTAGTTATCATATAAAAACGTAAAAAGTAAGAATTTTAAGGAAATACAGATTTTTATTTTTCAGTAGATAATCCGCTTAACGATCTGTGTTCCGTCGCCAAAGCAAATTAATCTATCTCATGTGTTCTCAGCGCGGCTTACGCGTATAGACATAATTTGTTTTATACAGCTGTTACTTGTTTGTATCATAAGCTGACTGATATTCTTTCCAAAGTATAAGAAGTATTCTTTTGTTTTGTATAAGTTCTTGCTATTTTTTTATATGTAAGTGTACTTGGTTGATATTTATTTTTTTGCACAACAATAATGGTAAATCCTGATGAACCCGATTTTGATTCTGTTGTAGCCAGCATGCTAAATACTTTAACTCGTAAAAAATATTTTCTTAAAGTTTAAAATGAGTTGAGATTTTTTTGTGTGTACTACTTAACCTTAAGACTCTAAATTTAAAAATAAAATTGAGAAAATATATACTTTTTTAAACTCTAAATGAACTCATAGTTTAGCTTAGAGCTTTAAGGTTAATGAATCAAGTTTAATAAAAAAATTCTTTCCAAAAAATATTTGGGAGACATAATGCTTATAAGCAATGAATTAGTGAGAGTCATTCTGTATTAAATCAACTCTTAAACAAGCTAGACTTACTTCATGACAGATGCTTCGTTAAGGAATTCTATGCGTTCTCTATCAGTTGCGTTTTCGTTGACAGTTTTTATAGCACAAGACATTGCAGGTTGATCTGGAACCACATCTCTTGCAATGCCCTCGTAAACCATGCCAAAGGAGCCTTGGCCGAGCTCACGCAGAAGTTCGATCTGTTTACGAGGTACTTCCCATTCGTCAGGAACATACACTGCAAATAAATCCAAAAAAAAACTCCTTAGCATTTTTGTTTGCGAAAAGGAAATCAAATGTGTCGTAAACTATTTTTTTGAAGCAACAAATTATGGATTATGTCTGAATTTTTTTTAACAATAAAGTTTTGAATTCAGTTAGTAGTTCACAGCCGGTATGATTTTGAAATAGTTATAAAGTCGTAACAGTCAAGGCTGGATGTTCAAGACAAATTTTGGCGAATTCTAGTAAATTTCCAAGGCTAAACCGTTTTTGTGAAATTGATAGTTAAGAGTCTGCTCCAGTAAACGAGAAAGCAACCGGAAACGAAAACGCTTCTCACTATATCCCTATCTAAACAGTGCAATTTCTTGCAGCTGAACGCTTTGACATTGCCTCATTTCAAACCATTTTATAAGTCTATCTTTTGTAATTGAGTGTTGAAAAAAAAACTGAATATTCTTTATAAAATTTTGGATCCGGCTTGCAAATTATTTTTCATTATTAATTTTTTATTGTGTTAGGAAAAAAAATTTAACTTTGTACTTACAAAATATCAATTACGTAACAAATCAAAAGCATTAAAAAAAAACTAAATTGCAAAACGGATGCGTATTGTGACTGTGCTTAAAATGAGACCTTGCAAACAATTTTATGATAAAAAGTAAACGAAATAAATGGTTTGAAATTTAACATTGCTCTTATGGGATAAAAATCCAAGATGGCTGCCACTACAGCAGACCCTTAAACTGTAAAATTCATTATTGAGATATGGCTGCCATTAAACCATCAACTACAAAATTTTGTATTACTACAATGAATAGAGAACACACTGCAAAATTTATAATTTTTATTATTTCGTGGACTTTTTGTATATATTTTTATTGAAAATCATCTCTAGTCTGAACAACAAAACGTTTGTAAAAATCTTTATTTAAATTGGTACAGATTGGCAAACGTCTAACCCCTTATTAAAACTATAACACTTTATTCTTACCTGTGCTAACGTATTCAGGATTAACAGAAGCAATGAGTTTCCTGCTGGGAAGATCTCGTACAATGTGTCTCCGCAAGTAGAAAACCATTAAACACATGATAGCCACCAGTATAAAAATAGCCACTAATGTTATCATCAACACGTGTAATGGATGTACTGTAGACATTTCCTGCAAATTAAAATGTGGAATTAACGTAAACATCATTATTCGTTTCATTGCAGGCAGCTTGCAGTTAGTGTTGAGTTTAAGACAGATTATAGGCTACTTTAAGCATGAGCAGTAAAATAAAAGATATTAAAAATAATACTTCTTATATTTGAAAATAATAAAATTTAATTAAAGTTAAAAAAACAAAGAATGTTTAACTGATTAATCGGTGGACAAATATCAAACTTTAAGATTCATCATCAAACCAGTTTCAACGACAAAATCGTCATCTTCAGACAAACATGAGCAACAACTAACAAAAATAATTCGACCACGCAGCTGAACCGCTGACGTGAGTTGAGCAAATTTCCAAAATTAAGTTTATAGGCCTATGTTTTAGGGTTTCAACCAACAATTTGGGAAATAGTTCTATTCACGACGGTGCTGAATAGCTGCAAAATGGTTCGCACGCCATTCCGCATATTGGGAGTATCTTCAATACACAAAGCATTGCGTGCTTCGCACGCCAACCCCACGGTAGAATCCACCACATGGCTTTGAACCGGATACTTCTATGGTATTTTACGTTTTGATCGATTTTGGGCGAACCAAGCGAGCTATAAGGTCGCGTAAAAAAACAAAATGTGAAGAATAACGTCCTACATTTATATTTGTAGAAAAAACTGAAAAACAAAATCATTCTTGTAGGAAATTTTTTAAAAAATAGTTACTTCCGGTCAAAAAACGTGCTTCCGATTGTTGGATTTTTTGGCTAACGAACTCGTCCGAGCGACGAAGACAACCAACATGTGTACCAAATTTGAACCAAATCGGACTTAAAATGCGGCCGCTAGAGTGCGAACACATAAACATGTATATAAGATTTTTAACGACACCTCAAAACGTGTTCTGGGGAACATGATCGGTGCTCATTTGCTACTCTCGACCTTTGGTCTTACCATAAGGGCCACTGCAATAGCTAATTTTTCCTATGAAAATTCGCTAATAACTACCTTAACCTAGGTCTAAGCTACATAATACGTATACCCCTCTACAAGAGTAGGTGTGGTCACAGATTCTACACATCCAATAGGGATAGCGTAACTTGTACAAGAGAAAGTGAAATTGTACAATGGATAAGAGTGAGAGAGAGAGAGAGAGAGAGAGAGAGAAATACGACAGAATTACATTAAAGTTCGGCAGGAGTGTAAAAGTATTTCTGAGTTGACCGCAGCCCTCCAAGTGGCAGAACTATACACTACTAGCATTGAGTTTGTGTGAGTTTCATTCAGGGCAGCTTTAGAATAGAAATGCTCATGCGCGACAATGTTTGTGAGTATGTGTTATTAAACACAGCTTTCTCTCGCACATTCAAAATCAACGGAAATATTGTTTTTCTAGTATTCTTCTCAGCAAGCAACAAGTTAATGTGAGAACAATCAGAGTTCAGGCTAGACCACAAATTCGCTTCCACAATAAAGCAGATTTTTTCATCATAAATTATTCAAATTTATTGAAATTACTTTTATTTGGAAGGTAATTCAACTTTGAATGCAGTGAGCTTTTTACATTTTTGATATTTGCGTTATTGAATAAAAAAAACCAATCGCAAACTTTGATTTTGAGTTAGTGAAAGAAGAAAAATTTAGTTAAAAACTACTAGGGTGCTTTGCCCCCTACCCCAACTCCGATCACTTCATGATCTCCGGGGGCCTCGTTCAACTTTATTTTTTCAGCTTGAATTCGACTTCATGAATTTGTGCGCTTGGAAGTTATGCAATATGTCTCCGCTACGCAATACACAACGCCTGGAAGTTATGCAATGGTCACCGCTACGCAATACATGTATTTAATCTATTCTTATTACTTTATAAATTATGAGAAGAAGAAGAAGTAGAAAAACTTTTTTGTATAATAGAGAGAAATGATATCCACATTCGGACTGTCCTAACCTTTAAAATTACACATTCAGAATAATTTTCTGATCATTATTACTCTAGCAATCCTGTTACTATTTACTATGGCAGTTCAAATTCAAGATGGTGGCCGAGTCCACTGGGCCTTAACAGATTTGTATTAAACTTTTACTGATGTATTATATTATGCAATGTATTGAGTATTTTTATCTAACTAGAAAAAGAAACTTGAAATGTAACTGCAAATAATTGAATAGCTGAAACAGTTGTCATTAGATGCCAACCAAGAACATTGAAGGCAGTATGGTTGTGATGTATGGTAATTAAAGTCCATGGTACTTTTTAGCTTATAGTGTTTAATTGGATTAATATTTTTACTGCAGTGTAAGAACAATAAAACATCTCTTACGCACCTTGATGTAAAAGTACTGGGTCGTAGTGTATTTGCCGTTATCAGCCAGCGATGTTGCTCTCATTTTCACGCTGTAATTTCCTGGTCCCAAATTCTTTAACGTGTAGGTGTTGCTTCTGTTTTGGAACTGTTTGCGTGTAATACATTCGACGGTAGGCTTAAACTGTAAATACACAAATTTGTCTGTCAACGATTAAACAATAAAAAACAACGGATATTACATTACTGCAAAGTTTAGTGAACAAAACCTGGGCGGTCACCGTCACCTGGAAAACACGGGCGTCAATTAATGCTAACACATTAAACAATTTGAATACACATAAACACGCATTACCAGAAAAGTTCAACAGTTCATCATAACTCACTACTAAAACTAATGGACAAAATACAATAGGTAATCTTTACAAAACCAGTACAGTAGAGCTGCGGTTATCCAAGCCTGACTAACCGAGTCCTGGGTTAACTGAGGTAGTAGAAAAAAAAAAAACAAAGTTTGAAAGTTCGGTTTGCAGTGGACACATGTGTTAAAGTAACCGCGCAAAGTGAAATCCGCTTATAGCAGCGAATCCTACTTATATTAGTCACATAATGTTTTGTAAAAAATGCTTCTGGTAAATAAAACGCACAGTTTTTAGCCCTAGAACAGGCAGATCGCACGAAACGTGCGATCATGACAACACATTTGTAACACATGATTGTATTGAATATTTGACCCACTAAAAATCTTCCAATCTCAAAAAGACAAACACCATTGGAAAGGCAATGTTTCAAACTTTAATTTTTGTATTTACAATTTCAAGCCCGCCCAATAGGGTTTCTTAGTTAAACCTATGTATCGATGGATTCATCACAATTTCCCCTATCCAAAACTTTCATCCAATCAAAAATC
The DNA here is from genome assembly GCA_018207615.1 of Philaenus spumarius. NCBI lineage: Eukaryota > Metazoa > Arthropoda > Insecta > Hemiptera > Aphrophoridae > Philaenus > Philaenus spumarius. The sequence goes on from JAGFPH010003486.1 coordinate 5,689, forward strand.
GGACAAATAGTTCTGAAGTTGTAAGGGGTTTTGTAGACCCTTGCAATTGGTCAGTTTTCCAACCAATAAACAGCGTTATTTATTTCACGTGATATCTGGTGTGACCTCAATCGTTTTTTAGAGATATTTTGGTATCTTTGTGAACATAATGCTTCAAGCTAACTTTCCCTGTAAATATGCTATATTTGAACAGTTTATTGTGTAGGACCGTGGGAAAGTGACTGCTAATACGGTCTCATCTAACGTTCAAATCTGAAGCGTAACGGACTTTTACAACATGGCTAGACATAGGAGTTTGCGCGCGCATCTTGTACAGATGAGAGTTTTCTATATTTTTCTAACTTTTGTTATTCAAATAATTCTAAGTCAAACACTTTTATGAAAAGATAATTTACGATACAGTTCAGTTCTTTGATTTATTCTCTACACTTTGTTTTAATAATATTTCATTTTTGGGCAAAGCATATATTAGTAAATTACGTTTCTAACTTGGCATACTTTTGATAGCAGACTTGTAGTAGGAACATAAAAACTCGTGTTTTCAAAATAAGAAATTTGAAAATGTTAAATGTTTTTATACAGTTCTATTTAGAACTAAATTACAAAACTTTTTTACATTTATGGAAAAAATTACAAAAAATGTTTACTACTTTTTATGTAGACTTAAAGTTGAACTTTTATTTTTTGTAACTGAACATTTTTTGTTTCTTGAGCTAATAACTTTGTAAATTTTACATCTATCATTTTTTTACTGGCACGTATAAATTTTGTGAACCTTTTTCTACAAAAAAAGCTATGAAACACTTTTGGATTGGGGTTCATTTACTACTTTTGGCGAATTTTTGAATAAATGCTTGCACACGCAAAAAAATCCATTTTCGTTAAAGCTGCCGGTTCTAGGGTTAATCATTATTAAATACTGTACAACACAGTAATTCCAATGCTTTGCTAATCATCAATAGGATTAGGATTTTTTTACTTTTGAAGGTATTTTGTCCGGTACAAGTACTGTTTGTTCTGGAGAATAATTAGATTTTCTAAGTAAATAACATAATTTATTTATAAGTAGTGAACTAAATAAACAATCAAACAAACGACTTGAATGAACAATAATATTAATCGGGTAGTCGGATACACTTAGTAAGATTAGACAGACGTCTGTGATTATTGTTTAAGGCTAAACATCCCAGGATTAGTTCCAAATTCTGCCACCACGGCGCAGCACCAAAATGGAGCCATTTTGTATTGGTGTTTATTGGTGGAATTTTCGTCCGATGGTCATTTGCAAAACTGATTTGTGAACGGAATAAGATTAGAATTCACGCCAATGAAGCTAAATTTTAATTAAGTCGCTGGTTTAAAAAATAATAATAAAATAATTGTGTTACAAAACGAAAAATGCAAATCGCAGGTAGTCATTTTAAAGACAATAATTTTTAATTAATTTTACACTTTTAATTTTTAAAATCGCCTAGCTGGTTTAGTCGGTATCGTTGTTTATACATTTACAGTAATGAGAACAAACGCGAGAGTGACACGAAGCAGGTGCAGTGCCGCTGTGACTCACTCGCGCCACCTATCCCCCCACCACGCGTCTCAGATGTTGCTTGTATACAGTTGCATGACGGTTTCCCGCGTTTCCATCCATGTGCTCTCCTGCGATTCTTATTTGTTGCACTATTGCGTCGTCTTGTAATTATTGTTATTGAGAACGTTATTTCGTTTAACATTTGTTTTCTCAATGGATCGCCGAGGAACAACAAAATCTAAAAAGCAACTTCGGCTTTCAAATATAGAAAAAAGGAGTGTAACGGGTGTTACTGAAAATGGATAGTGAAGTTGAACTTCATGTAAATGTTCTTAAGACTCTGTGAATTTTAAAACTGTAAAATTTTGAAAAAAATATGAGTTATTCCACAGTAAATGTACTATGTAATGGAACTGTAATTCAAATTGATATTGGCATTCAATTTTTTTTTAAACATAAAATTAAATCTTGTGTAACGGGTTTTACATTAAAATGTAACGGGTGTTACGCTGTTGCTAAAATTAAGATTTTTAACATATATTATATAATAATAAGGTGTCAAATAACAACAAGAAGTATAATTGAGGTTTCTTTGATCACTATAAGAAATAAAAACTTATATTTCATAAAAAAAACTTATATTTAACAAATATATATACTTAATACATTACATGGATATAGTTCAGTACTTTTTATACCATGCCTTAGGGCCTATTATGAATTAGACTTACTAAAGATCAGTCTTATATATGCCCCTATCAAGAATTAATAGAATAGGCCTAAAACTTTAAATAAAAACAAAATAATCGCTAAATCAAATTCTAGAATTAACAATTTGGAACTTCATAAGCTCATTCATTTTTCAAAAATATCAACTGCTAGTGGAAACTCGTAAAGAATTGTAAAATGTCCTTTGGGCTACTGTAGGTTGTTGCAATTTGCCAAAAATATTCTTAAATTTGTCATCTCTCAGAATATAATATTTAATATCCCAGCGAAATCTGATATATTGATGATAGTTGAGCTTCTTATTTTTCTCCCTACATTTTTTTACTCTGCTTTGGATCTTTTCAAGTTGTTCTTCTTTTAGTGTATTATTCTCTTCTCTTCTTTTTTTATCTCACTCTCTGGCTTTTAGCAAATGCTGCTGACACTTTACAACGTCACTCATCATTTTATCGTGAGGAAAAAAATTTATGAGGTGTAATAGTAATAGAATTAAAACTTTAAAGATAAATAAAATCATTTGATACGCCTAACATTCATTGCCCAGTAAATATGTTAAAAGATTGATTCTGGAATTACAAATAGGAAATTCGCAGTATGAAATTTGAAGGTGTTATCGTGTTCAATTTTATTTAAAATAACATATCATTCTTAACTTTTTAAGTGTTGCTACCAAAATTAATAAACTCTCAATAGGGCTATGTATTTAAATTCTACTTAAAATGAATATAAATATTAGGGATGGGTCGATTCTCGATACCGATTCTCGATACCACCGATACTTAGCTTTGGTATCGGTATCGAGAATCGATAGCCGAAACTCGATACCGATACCAAGAGATACTCAGTTGTCAGAACTGCCCGTTCTCGTATAGACTCCGTGAATGTAATCTCCGGTATTTGCAATCGCATTCTCTGTATTTTAACTCAATTCAGCATTTAACAATAAATATCAGTAGGGAAAATGTAAAACATTATTAATTTTATGTAAGTAGACATTTTCCCCAGTAAAATGTTTTAGGCAATTGTTTCCTTTCAAGTAAACGCTTCTTGTTTTATTTTTATTCATGCGTAGGCTGTTATTTGTACACAAGAAGTCTAGAGTAGGCTCAAGGTCAAACACTTATTGATTCGTTTGTTATCGTGTCTATAGAATTAGGGTGTCTACTGCGAAGAAAATTAACACATTTTATAGATCGGTAACAAAAGTATAAAGCAATAATTTTATTTGTTTGAAATCGGGTAAAACTTGTTGGGACTTACGTTACCCGTGATTTATGATTTTTATGGGAGACCCGACGGAATTCCTTTGTTTTACTTTTTATTTAGAGATGAGTCGTTTCCATTTTTTTTTCGGTTCCCGGTTCTAGAGTCAAATCGGTTCTATTTATTATTCAAGGAATTTAACAAGAATTTAAGAGTAAAGTATAAGATTTAATTTGAATACTGAAATGATTAAGTATGTTATGTACAGATAATTAAATACAAGTATTCAGCTAAGTTAAATTACAGACAAAAGTCCATCACTTTCAAAGTCTATTATAAAATATTGCCACCCTTCGATGCCATTGCTGAATAGACTAGCCTACTCCGGTAAGTTTCCACATATCCTCAACTAACTAAACTTAATCAAATTAATATGTTAATTCAGTATAGTGTCGATTATCCGAAAGAGGAAATGTACTGTAAATAAATAAATACATTACAGTACTGCACGTCGTGCACGTAATTCCGAATTTAAAGCTTTTTACTCGCTTAATCAGCCGAGTTGTAGATTTCAGGGAGTTTGTGCGCTCAACGGAACAGCGGCCGCTGTTGAGCCCTTCATAAGTGAGTAGGCCTACACAATTTAATTACCCGAACAAATCGACGCTCTATTATTAACTAATGCGGTAACTAAAACAAAAATATTTAAATTTAATTAAAAAAAAAATGAATAAAATACTGCACTAAAACTGAATACTGTATTTACACACAGCGTTATTAACTTGATATTACAGTACTTTGTAGTTTGTTCTAACAAGTTGTTCAGACTTCGGCGGGACTAAACTGACGCCGTCGAATCAAATTTTCGATGATTGAAGTTCCGATTATCCTAATTGAACGTTCAGAAACAAAACATATGATATTCCGAGTAACTCAATCCTAGTCAGTCGTAAAAAAATATTATTCCGAATAATTAAAAACTTGTTTTATTTTAAATGTAACGCATTCTGCTATTTCGTTACTGAAACTCTCACGTGTTTTTCATTGGACTAGGTTAATTGTATTTTCTTATGCGGACATTCCATTGTTTTCGGGAGTATGCTTTTTCGTGGACATACGCTGTTGTATAATTAAATTGCGTTTGAATGCCGCGTTTTATAAAATTAGCGCTAATAAGATTCGGACGACGTATTCTTTTGCGGACATTCGTAATTTTATTTTTAATAACATTTCACCAATGGCAGTTCATAAAATTAGTACTAATTATATTCGGGCGTCGATTTTTTGCGGGCATTTACTGTGGTACTTAAATTATTTTTAACGCCGGCGTTTTTTAAAATTAGCGCTAATAATATTCGGACGTCGTATTCTTTGCGGACATTCGTCATTTTATTTATTTTTTTTCGCTGCTGATTTTTTTTTTTTTTTTTTTTAGGTATCGGTATCGGGAATCGAGAATCGATTTTTCAAAGTATCGGTATCGGTATCGAGAATCGAAAAATCTGGTATCGACACATCCCTAATAAATATACTAAACACTGAATGGTTGTGAGTTGTGTTGAATTGTAACACCCGATACATTAAATTATGTAACACCCGTTACGCGAATTACTCATTAAATTATAAAACTAAAATTAAAACAATAATTCCAAAACATTAGGGAAACAAAACCTCTTACTTTTACAGTAAAAGTATTTTCCTAAGGTGTTTGTTCATTTTGTAATACTAACTTTTGTAAACAAAATGAAACGGGTGTCACATCACGTTTAGGAAAATTTAAGTTTAAAGGCAAATTACAAATGAAAAGACAATATATTATCTTAAATTATGGCATTAATAGTTAGAGAAGTCTTTCAGCTATCTTCTGTAGCAACTTCAATCACTAGATCAGCTGTTTCATATTTATTGCAGTGCTGCTAAGTTCACAGAAAAAACATTTCCGGAGGATAGCTGTTGATACTCACAGAACAAAGAACTTAAACTAATTACAAATAAATATCAAAATTTGCTAAAAATGTTAAACATACTATTAAAGTAGAACTTTTCACCTTGACATGTAACATATTGAATTATATTATATTTTAATTTTATTTTTTACACTTCAGGCTTACTTTAAATAAATGGTATTTTGGACTATTAATTTTTTATTTATTTCTCGTTTTCATGTATTAAAATATAAGTTTTATTTGAAACAAATAACTAACGTTATAGGGTAATATTATTCATACCCTGGTGTTATTGAATAATGTATGGCCAAAGAACCTGTATATAGGCCTACTTTCATAAATCCTTTAATTTGAACTACTGTATATTTTTCTATATTTATTCTAGATGTCTCTTTTCGACTTACAGAAAATACTTTATAACAGATAACAAACACCTGTCGTAATCAGTAGTCTAGTCTAGTAAGTGTGTCCGGCCAGAGTAAGAATGCGAGTAGTGAGTGAGTTGACGAGTTGATGAATGCTACAATTGCAGGGCCCGGCAGAGCGGCTGGCTGGGCTGTGCTGGGGGGGGGGGCGCTATGCGGTGGGAGGAGGGGACCGGAGCGTGAGAGAAATAATGATAATATCTTTAAAAAACGATTCCGATACGACCATTTGACCGAGTTAATATCTGAAAACGGCAAAATTCTTTTAAAATTTGTATTTACAAAATGACTACCTGCAATTTAAACAAAATATTACAGCAAAAAAAAATCTGTATAAAACTTTTTTATAAATAAATTTAAAAAAAAAACATTACAATAGCGTGAATTTTTTATTCATATCATTTACAAAATAACTTACAAAACAAAAATCGGTTAATAATTACGGAAATTATTCGTAGTACAAATTTGCCGCAGAGGTGCTGCCATCTATCGGGCCAAAAACACGACTTTTTCAGGGATGTTGAGCCTTAAGCGACAGTGATGTCACCATTCCTTATCTTGGCCTGGCTTACACCTGCTTCTGTCCGACCTTCTATTGTGTCTAACTTTTACCTTACCCAGCTTACCCCCGTCTCACAAGTCTAATTTAGTTTTTGTGAATACAGCAGTTTGATTCAGAATCAAGTAAACCCTCGTGCTTAAAACGACGATTGTGTCATACTGCATATCGTTTGTTTAGTTTCCAAGCGAAAAACAGAAAACACTTATGGATTTCTTCAAAAAAAAGTTTTTTACTGGGGAACTTGTACTGTAGTCTATATTATGTCGTTTTATCAATATTTGTATTCGTATTTTATTTTCATTTGGACATTAGTTTTTCATTTGATAATACAGTAGATGCTTTTTTTCACATCTTTGAACACGTTTTCATTGATTTCACCAGTTTACCGTACGTTTCCCTCTCGATTTTCGACAGAGTCCGTGTTTTCCGATCCATATTACCTCGGATAGCCGCGGATTTGCAGAAACAACAACACCACATCAATGGTTAAGGTGCCATCACCTGGAATCGCCTGCAACTTAGCAGGCAAAACCTCTTACGGATGAATTTTAATTTTTCACACTCTAAAAAGAAGATGCTCGATGGGAAAAAATTAGAACAGTATGGACATTGTGACGGATTAGAAACCGATGTCTTAGCTTGGAATGATCGGTGCGCAGATGAGAAAACACTATCTCCTGTCGACGGCTTCGGCGGTTTGAAAATATCCATGGACAGACTGTACTTTTGTTCTCAGGTTTATCAGTTTGAGCCTGTACCCACTGTCTAAATAAGGTTTGCTTTAAAGTCGACTGTTAGGAACAATTGCATAAGCAAAGGCTTAATATTAGAATCGGCTTTATTATTACTATTAGGAAGCAATGTAAAGCTTATAAGTCCCAAGAAGAGAACCTAAAGTAGAAGCTATTGCGAAAGATATAAAAAGTGTTGCAATAGCTGAGACAAGCAAAATTCTATGTTGAGTAACCTGTCGTGTGATGTAATATTAGGGAATGATTTTTTGATGGCGAATGGTGCATTAATAAATTACAAGGACGGAACGGTACAGCTGCAAGGGCAGTTGCTGCACCTACAAGGATCATGTTTCGACAGTCAATGGACGGCGCATGTGTATGGTACCGCGGCGCAGAAAATTTATGCGCGAGATGACATGATATTAAAACCTCATGGTACAGTGTACGTTGAGCCACAGTTGGACATACAGGTGGAGAACAGACTATGCTACAACTTCGAATCAACAGCAGGGATGATGGAGTGACGATGCTTGCATATATATACGTGATGACGGCGGATGGAAGTTACGAACCCGAAATTGACGTCAAGCAGAATATTGTTAACCACGGACCTTGACATAGAACATAAGCCTTGTGCAACCATGAGAATACCATATGGTTTGAGTAGGAATCCAAGTGAAGCGTATATAGATATGTCGAACATTAAGGCGGAATTCAAAATAAATAATATTGAAATGGTAAACATAGAGACAGAGACTCTACAGTTACAAAACGAATACTTGTTTCAGTTTATACAGGCGATATTGGACGCGGCGAACGCTGACAAAGCACAACTGCGTGCCTCAAGGTTATGTACCATCAATGCGAATAACGTAGGCCTACTATACTGCAAGCAGTTCTCGATTGGATGGACTCAGCATTTGTTGGTCATTGACAACACGCGTATTAAAGGAGAACATAATCGCGAGAAGAGCGTTACCCATCGATTTTGTGTTGGAGATATACAAATATGGGCGGTTGAGGCCAGTGGTAGTACATGTAGCACGAATGAAGAAACACAACGTTTCGGCGAACACACAATAAGTTAGAATATAGTGTACCGCATAGTACAGGATATAGTATAAGTATAGAGAGGGAGGGGGGAGAATTACAGCATTTAAGGCATTTTTTTTTTTGGGAAAAAATATTTTTGTTTTTAAGAGCTCATTTTAACATTGTCTTTATTTTAAGTCACAGTTTGTTTTTCTTGGCACCTTTAAGGCGAAACAACCACACTAATAGTATGGTAATTAGTTTTCTTTTGATGATGTTTTATTTGCATGATGAATATTGAAACATGAAGTTTGCCTAATTCCAGCCAGCGACAGTTAGAGGCGACAGAACGTGTTTTCAGATAATAATTGCTTACAAGTATGTTCTAGAATGATTACTTGTATGGCGACAGCAATGAGCACCAGCCTCGGGAGCTTTACCGGCACGACAGTAGAAGCGACAGACAAGGCGGTATGCGAAGCGGCAGCGGCTATCGGACATATGCAGAGGGTGATAATTCCTCTGATTTGCCCTTACCGTGTCTAGATTGCGTTACCAGTATCGCACGCAATATTTTGGCCAACGTAATATGTACGTGCTATTAACATTTGTTTGTGGTGATTTTAATTGTTTTTAGACTTATGTGATGACCTCGATTGAGTGATTTGACTGTTTTGGTATGGCTTGATGACGGAAACCTAAAGTTTTCAAAACCGTGGTAGCCTCTACAAAGTGAGTAATTAGACCACGAGACAATGTACTATAAGTACAAACTTTTTGTATTTATATGTGGTCCGGTGGCTATAGTACATTAATGAGATTGTTATATTCCTGAAATGCATATCGATATTGTCTTGAACACGTGTGTTCAACTTAATAGCTATTCTAAGAAACTAAGTATATATTTTCCTCACTCTGCTAGTGCTAGAAAATATATATTCTTGCAAAAAAATATAAAATGCGATTTTGGTGTCCATTGACATCATAGGTTCACCAGACATTTTCCTCCATCATCCCAATAGACATCAGTGGCTCGCAAAAAGGTTAAGTAATACGTAGAAGCACTAGTATTTTGATGACTTGCGTCTAAAGGATAAAAATGTTACACAATAAATATAAATTTTTTTGACAAAAAATCTTTCTGACAATTCTTTTAAAATTTTGTAAATATTATGTAATACTACGAAATTTTTTAGATTAATTTTCTAAATTGTATTAACACATTCACAACACATTTAAAATGAATAAAAGGTTAATAATTCTATTTATACGTAAATAAAAATGTCAAGTGTTGCGTGCGCCAAGCAACGCCAGGTAGATTAATACTCACATTTTCGATGTCTACTCGTCTGTATTCTATCTGGTACGTAACTATAAGGCCATTGGGGGCACGAGGCTCCTCCCACTTGAGTAGCACCTCCCCCAGACTGTGGTTGCTCACGTCCTGGACTTCCACAGTAAGTTCATGAACATCATCAGCAGTCCCTATTAAAAAAAAGTCAACAACTGAATAGTGGACTTTTTAAGGTTTATAACGATAACATATTTACGGTATTAGTCATTCAACAGATTCCAGATATTACAATAGACTTCATCATTTAATACAATTACAGTAGAACTCCAGTTATCCAAATCAATTGGGACCTGACCCCATTCGGATGATAAAAAATTCGGATAGTTGGATTTTTCCAAAAAAATGGTCTATTTTAACCTTTTCGGGACTGGCTTCGCGTTTAGGCGACTGGAGTAAACTTTCTGCACATACTACGGTGGCGTATACACATAACTTTAACGTTTGAGTACTATCATCGTTTTAACGCGACTAAATATAATTCTTTTACTGGCATTTACTACAATCTATTAGCTTTAAAATGAACTATTTCGACTATCGATAGGAGGTACTAGCTAACAGTAGAAAATAGAGAGAATAAAATCTTGTTGCCAGACCGCGTTTACTAGGTTTTGTGGGAGCCTATTTAAAAAAAAATGAAATAGGAATATATGCTTTGTCCAAAAATGAAATTTAATTATAACAAATTGTAGAGAATAAACCATTAAATTTAACTGTATACTTGAAAATGTTAAAATAACCTTATTTTATAAATATATTTCACTTTGTTTCACTAAATTACAACGAATAAAACAAACCCCTCGCTAGCGCTGGGCATACAAAGCCAGACGCATTGTCCCCGTGTTTGAAATAACCTAGTCTGAGCATGAATTAGGATTTAGACTATGTTAGTCCCGAAAAGGTTAATTAATTACTGTATGTATGTTGAACAAAACTACTGCATTTTCAAATAAAAAGAGCGTTTAACTAACTAAATGAAAAGGTAACAGTTTTACATGTTAAACGTATGTACATAAATGAATGTCAGATTAACCGGAGTGGCGGACTAGGATATTCTGTATTTCTACAGGTGCTACTGTATTTTGTTTTATAATTTGAAAATCGTGAATTTTATCAAAAAAATATCAAGAGAAAAACTTCTTTGTTGTAACAAATGATATGATACAACAAGTTAAAACAGATAAAATCCACTCAAAACAACAATAATTGGTTGAAAAAATTTTCATATATTGTAAAAATTACAAAAAGGCAAACTGAGAAAAACTATACATTTCAGGACATTATATAATGAATTATATGAAATTTTATATTAGTTTTGGTGGGAGATTATCACCGAAGTTTTTGATCAGTTTTACATAGAATATGTAACTTTCTTAGGTACAATAATTTAATTTACTGAATTTATCTTATATAAGAAGTCGACCAAAAAATCAAAAGTACTAAAAAGCACTCTAGACTTCTGATTTTATAAAAATTTTCAAACAATTTTGTAACAATTTCAAAAATTTTAATGAAACGTTAAATTTAGTTCTGAATAGGATCCAAAAAGAAATTAGAAGGAAACATGTAATAATAACAGGGGATTTGAATGTAGACTTTTCTGGGCATAGCAATGAAAGATTGCTTTTAATTAATACCCTACAATCCTTTAACTTAGAATGCAAAATAAGGGAACCAACTAGAATTACTAAACATTCAAGCAAAATGATTGACTACATTATTGTAAAGGCCAATCAATCTTACAGTGAGGCTCTAGTTTTAGAGCCAGGGCTATCAGATCATACAGCCCAAGTGTTAGCTCTAAACATTAAGCAGATTAAGCAATGTGCCAATAAAGGTCCTAGACCATTTAAAAGGCACTTCACAAAAAGTAATATAATAAATTTTGATACATTATTGTCTGAAATAGATTGGAATTTTCTCTATATTGTAACAGATGCGGAATCAGCATACAATTTGTTTCTTGATGTTTTTTTTATCTGTGTTTGATAAGGCATTTCCTCTTAGACCAGAGAAAACTTGTTCCAAGAATTTTAAGTCTTGGATGACACAGGGGTTAAGAATCTCATGTAAAAGAAAAAGAGTGCTATTTGAAATGACTAAACTGTACAGTGATGAGGCACTTCTAACCTACTACGGACTCTACTGTAAAACATTGCGAAAACTTATTACTGCAGCTAAAAGGCAACACAATGATAATTTTATAATGCAAGCCTCAAATAGATCAAGGGCTGTCTGGGATGTTGTTTGTAAAGAAACAGGTAAATTGGGTGCAGGTCAATATATTACAGGGATTATCGATCAGGGAAAAGAAATTGTTGATTGCAAATGTATAGCAAACTCTTTTAATAACTTTTTTGTTAATGTGGCAAAAGGATTTACTCAAGATAAATTAAAGGCTCTGGAACTCCTAAAATCAAACAATAAAATAGGTAACAATTATTTAAAATTATCACCTACTAACGAAATGGAAGTATTTAAAATAATTAAAAAATTGAAAAACAAAAAATCTAGTGGGTGGGATAATGTTTCAGAGAACATCTTAAAAACGGTGGGAATAGCTGTGAGTCAACCGCTGGCCTATATCATAAATCTATCTATGAAATCAGGGGTCTTCCCTTCTAAACTAAAGTATGCAGTAGTTAAACCAATTCATAAAAAAGGAAATCAATCTGAAATGGGAAATTACAGACCCATATCTCTTTTATCAGTTTTCTCAAAAGTATATGAAAAAATAGTGCAGCATCGCCTAATTTTATATTTGGAAAATAATAATATTCTATCTGAGGCTCAGTTTGGGTTTAGAAAAGGTCGGTCTACTTCTTCCGCAATATTTAGCTTTTATGAACCAATTCTCAGAGCTGTGGATAGCTCACAATATGTTCTTGGACTGTTCTGTGATTTGTCTAAAGCGTTTGATTGCGTAAATCATGATATACTTCTTGAAAAAATGCAATTTTATGGTATACAGGGAATACCATTAATTTGGTTCAGATCATATTTAGAAAATCGTTACCAAATTGTGGAAATTAAAAATAACTTAAAATACCTATCAGACCCAATATTAAATAAATCTGGAGTCCCACAAGGATCAGTCCTCGGTCCTATCCTATTTTTATTATATATTAATGACTTGCCAAATACTATGCAAACTGGGAAAATGGTTCTCTTTGCAGATGATACTTCAGCAATAATACAGGATTCAAACTTTTATTCTTTAAATAAATCTCTCTTGGAATGTTTAGACTCCATTAAAAACTGGCTTACTTGTAATGGTTTGCAAATTAATATGAATAAGTCCTGTGTTTTAGATTTATAAACTAAATGGTCGAGATCTCTTAGCGCAAATCCGAAAATCGATAATATTGCCACAAGTGATAATGTTAATTTTCTGGGGCTAAAAATAAATAAAAATGCAGGATGGAAAGATCATGTGGAATTATTGTCCCAGAGGCTAAATAGCGCGTGCTATGCCATACAGGTAGTTTCTAGCCAAGTTAAAGAAGATACATTAAAATCTGTCTATTACGGATATTTTCATTCCCTATTAAAGTATGGTATCATGTTGTGGGGTAATTGTCCTGAGGCACACAGAGTTTTCAAAATTCAGAAGAGAGTAATAAGAATTATGGTTGGAGCAGGGTATAGGGAATCTTGTAAAAAATTATTTAAAGAAATGTCCATTATGCCGATGCCGTGCATATATATATATGAATTATTAAATTTTGTTCATGAAAATAAGCATATATTTCAAGATAGATTCTTACATCACAAGCACGAAACCCGAGGTAAAAATGTCCTTCAATATCCCAGACATCGCCTATCGGCTTATGAGGCTGGACCATTTTACATGGGAATCAGACTGTACAATAAATTGCAGTCTGATATAAAATATGTATTGTATAACACAAATTTTAAGAAAAAATTAAAAACATTTTTAATAAAGCAATGTTTTTACTCAGTTAAAGAGTTTGTGGAGTTTAGAGGTGCTTAAGGCACTTCTTCTATTGTGTTTTCTTTTGTGCTTCTGTATTGTTTTGTGAACTTGTCGACAAATCCTACATTACCATTGGCAACGCCAAACTTTTGTAATCAAAGGGAAGCTGGAGAAATAAATAAATAAATAAATAAAAACACCAGAATGATGTTAGGCTACACTTTAATTCTACTTAATTTTAATAAGGGTAACAAGTTCTAATTGTTTAGTAGTACTTTGGAAGGCATAAGGATGTAACAAACTTAACTCAGAGACATCATGGTAGTGGTATACTTTGGTCTATTCACACATATTTATTTTAAAATTACACATTATGAAATTATACACACACCTCATATCATTTCAATATTAATCTAAAATTCTAAAAGTTATAGACGCTTTAAAATTTATTTATTTGCAAAATCAATTTTTTAAATATGGCATGTAAGCTAGGGACTAATCTATTTTCTTTATACCTCATGAGATTTTAAATTTATACGAAATCTGAAGCTACTCGAATTTAAAGACATGTCTGAATTCTTTAGAAAATAAATAAAGTTAGTAATACTTGCTCATTGTTCCTGTATTAGGCACATTACACTCATTTCGCGCACTCCATTACACGCCTCATGGTGACGATTCTTAAACTGTTAACATCGTCCAAAGTACATGTTGGATATTGAAATCATTCGGTACTCACGTTTCCCGAATATATATACAAACTTTTTATGTAACTTACGTTATTTAACTTGTAAGATACTTCACTTAAAACCACATTTTCTGCAGAGCTATGTCACTGTTTTACTACATTTGCATCAAGCCATCTTGTCGAGTAATGCCGGATGCATGTAAAATCTGCGTTTCCGTAAAAGATGGAATTAGGGGAGGCTAGTCACAATGGACTCGTCCACTTCGCCTTGTATATCTTATAATCACATATACTTTTAATGTTTATATATTTGCACTTTTTATTGTTCTGAGTTTCTTATTGTTTCTTATTTTGTTTATAATTGTTTTCAGACACGGTTTTCGTCGTATGCCAGCTTTTGTATTACTTTACTATTAATATTTTTAACACTGTACATTTTATATTATATAACTGTATTTTACATCTATGATTCTACTATGCCTGTTATTTTATGAAGTTATATTATATGCCATGTAATATTATTCTATTGTATTATTGTTTATATGAAATAAAAATGCGTCTTGTTTTAATATGATTTGCTTTGTTTCTTTTAGTTACATTTTAATTAGCGTCTTGTTTTAATGTGTTTTTTATACTATATGACATTTTCTCAAATGTCATATAATATTTGTGTGTTATATTTTGCCAAAAAGGCGACATGTCACAAATATTTCTTACCCTAAAGGCCTATAGTTATGTATATGTACATATACGTTGGTATTTAAAAACATAAAATTTAAACTTAAAATACTTACCAAGTAGTTGCGTTCTAGCAGATACGATCGCTTGAGCACTGCAGTTGTTCTTAAGAGTCATATTTTCTTGAGGAATACGTTCCCGGCAAGCCATCACTGATATCGTATATAAAGCAAAGTGATGTAGATTACGTACTACTAGACTGTTGCCTGTCCAAACAATCTGCTCAAAGTTCACGTATACACCTGAAAATTAAAAACACACTGGTTATTTAATTGGTTTAAAGTACATTACAAGGTGCACTGTAGCAACACAGGGGGGGGGGGGGGCTTGCTGGTTGCTAAGTTGATCAATTCCCACAATTATTGCTGCCAGGTAGAAGCAGCTGTTTTAGTAACACTTTCATTGTTGTTTAAAAGACTAAACATATTGTACATAGAATCCGCATTAAATATTATCTCAAAGTTGATGATGCATATAATCAAAAATAATTAAAAATTTTAAAAATTTTTGGTGTTGCAGTAATGGTCGCTACTTAGATTTAATTAGTGATACCACCTTTTGAGAATAATGAACATATTGGCAAACTTTACCAGCAAAAACTTGACGAAGTTCGAAAATTTAAGTTGCAATCAGACAGAGTGCAAACAAAGTAGAAATTTGTTTGTTTTTGTTCAGGCAATTTTAACAGAAGATGTGGGAATGAGGCAAAATGGTCTGCACATGAATTGTTGAAAAGTCCTCAAATTTTATCAAAACTAACATAACTGAAGATGAAAATTGTGATTTTGGTTGTGACCTTAAAAAAATATCCTGACGGAAGACTCCCATAATCTAGAATTCAAAAAAAGGAAAGTAATATTGATAGTTTATTTTTTTTATTCCAAAGGCGTATCAATAAGGCATAGCTGACCTCTGTTATTTGGAAGAATGAGTCATGGGTGCCCACTATACATATGGGCAGAGCCCCCCCCCCCCCACCCCCCCGGGGAAGGGAAAAAATATATTTTTAACTATAGTCAGGTATTTTTTCTTTAAAGAAATTAAAACTAAAATACGTTTTAAATGTTATGTGCCGTTTGATTTTACATATACTTTTTTATTTTTTACAAAAGTTCAAGCATGATCTATCTGTTGGGTCACTACTTGGTGCGGCCCGGATGATGTAACCTATTCTACAGCATTTGCCGCTTCTAAGTGTGATATGAGTTCAGTTTGAGCGTCCACCTCCTCCTCGCTTTTCTCCGAGCCGATCAACGCTGTATAAAACAGACACTAGCAGATGTCCCCACACTTAATTTACGCCTTAACAAGTCAATATGTTGATATTATTCATGGAATATGCCTATTCCGAATTCCCACTAAACCGTTCGGTCCCAATTAGTTCGGAATAGCCAGACTCTACTGTATAAAACATTTCAAACTTACAATTTCAATACTGTTGATTTTGGTGTTTAGTGAACTTATTATCTATCTATATAAAAGTGAAATAGCACTGATTCATCCATCAGCAGAACTAAAAATCTACTGAACCAAATGAGTTCAAATTTGGCATGCATGTTCAGTTGGACCTTTAGACACGCACTAAGAACGGATTTTGAAAACATCCCAAAGATACGCCCAATATTCGCGTTTTCTAGCGATTTTTTGCGTTTTCTCAGCTTTTTCGAGAACTAATCGGCAGAAAATGTTGAAATTTGGTACTTAGGTTCGTTTAAGGCCTAAAAGTAGTCTGTTAAAAAATGTTTGAGATTCTCCCAAAATTACGCCAGAAATAGGCGTTTTTGCATTTTTCCTTGCGTTTTCAATGCGTTTTTGATCATCCTCAAATTACGCCCGAACGGATTGGAATGAAATTTGGTATGTAGCTTCCTCTAGGGCCTTAGGCGCTCTCTAAGAAAGGGTATGAAAAATTTCGAAATTTTAGGAGGGGTTTGGGGGGATCAAAGTTACTAAAATCATAATTTCAGATCTTTTATTATTACGACAATAGTGCTTTTATTATTTAAGATCTATATATATAAAAGCCAAATACCACTCACTAACTGAACACTTCAAAAGATTACAATTACGTTAAAAAGACTGAAAATACTAACCACCACGGGCAACGCCGTACGTGTCAGCAAGTTTTTTATATAGTTTTTTAAAAAGAAAAAGATATAGATAGGTTAACTGCTTTCAGTGTACATTAAATGAAAGCTAATTTATTTCTCTCTATAATAGTATAACTGTTGCTGGGATCTAAAGAAAATAAAAATGACGGCCTTAAAAACAATAGATGCTTGTATAAATGGCGAAAAATAATTGATTTCAATTCAATATTAGCCAGTCGATGCTGTAGGACTCACAAAAACTTCAAACTAAAGCAACTTGAAGTTGCATGTACCAGTAAATCCGAGTGCAAAACCCTGAACCAAGCTATATAATTTTTAACCCTTTGGGTCCCAGACCAAATAAACGGTATCAGGAAACTGACACATACTTTCTCCCTCATTATAGGAACTTAATAAAAAAAAATATTATTTCATGAAGCCAAGAGTAATTTTCCCATAAAAACCCTTAAAATAACGGAAAAACCAACTTTTCTCAAAAACGGCTCGAACGATTTTGATTAAAGTTGATTTTTCCGTTATTTTAAGGGTTTTTATGGGAAAATTACCCTTAAAAATAAAAAATTCACAAAAATGACAAAAACGCCTGGAGATACCATGCATTAGTACCTCCATACCAAATTTCATCAAAATCAGACGGCTGGTTTAGGTTCTAGGTCTGATAACATCCACACACACACACAGACAGACATCACTCCGAAAACCACTTTTTTAGGTTCAGGGGGACCCAAAACGGATATTTCCACCAAAAACTAAAACTAGAAAATTTTGACGAATACAATACTTTCTCCATATACTATGGTATAGGGGGAGAAAGTAAAAATATAGTTGGTCGGAAAAAATGTCATATATGCAGTTTATTGGAAAATATGCTGAAAAATCCCAGACCAAAAAATGTGTTACGGTAGAGGTTTGGTAAACAAATTATAAGATACCTTTTATTGAAGCTATTTTAATGTTTGTGGTATCAAAGTGTTACAAATTAATTTGTCTATAAAACCTACTAATTTGTATATTTCAATTATATTTTAAAAAACATTTTTATGTGGTAAATAGTGTGTTTGTTTTTATAAAATTTAAAACAAAATATGATTGTAATATTTTTGAAAGAAAAACTAGACATTTTTTTACAGTGGGAAACATTAAGAATTGAATCCTTATACTATTTTCCATATGTGAACAAAATTTCAAGTCATATGATTAAAAAATAATATCTGGTTTTATGTCGCAAAATAAAAAAGTAAAAATTAACATAGGCCCAACCTAACTAAACATTATTAGAAAAGTGAGTTCATTTTATTAGTGAGTGTTTTTATTATTACAAATTAAAATATAATTAATAATATTAAAACCAAAATTTGTATCAGTAAATAACTAAAATGTAATTTGAAAACACACTAACTAAAAAACAAACTTTTACCTCACTAAAAGGAGTGGTAGACAACCTTGGTATGTTCACAACATCCTACCAATAGCACTAAATTTCATTATTATTATTGTTTAACACTCACAACTAGATCACTAAATAACTCAAATATACGCTTAGGTGCACTAAAGAACATTAAAAAATTGGAAAATGAATGTTAAATCCACCAGTAAACAAATCATAGACGAATGACAACTAAACTGCGCAATTAGATTACATCAGCTGTCAGATAGTTTTAAAAATGTCAATAAGCACTTATAATGATTAAATTAAGTCTTGCACTAGTAGATTATATTGTTTTGTTTACAAAAATGTCCAAGTTATATGTAAAAAGTGATTTACATAATTATAAAGACTGAAATAATCTTGGCGCTTAGGATTTTTCACATAACACTCAGGTGACGATACATTGTCGCCCAGGAAGCCAAAAGATAAAAACACCAAAAGTGTTAAGAATGGCTCATTAACATGCATTACAAATAATTTTTTAGCGCTGAAACTGACAGACAGTCTTCAATATCTAGGATTGATACTGCAATTCAAATTGTCGCAACACTTACCATCAACTATTTTATTCTTTGAAGGCGGACCTTTAGCAGAAGCACTTAATTTCTCACGATCCACAGTGTCCGGGAAATGATTGCCTTGAACACCTTTCTGATCTCGATATATTTCTCGCTTCTCTCTCGATGGCCTAAACATTACATTCAAATTAATAACATTAGTAAATTCTAAAATTAAATGGTAAAAAGTTAGGTTGGGTTTTTCAACGCTTCATCTTCTAATGTTTATATTTTGGTTGTACATACAGATCTGGTCCAACTAGTGAAAAAAATGTAATTATGTTTTTTGTTTGTAATTGATGTTTATGTTTTCAATAATAGATTCAAGCTGAAATTGTCTGATGCGTCACGTTTACGGATTGTTACACAATGCTATTTAAAGTCTATCGGCAGGCGTATGCCAATGTGAAGGGAGAATAAGTGCTCTTTATAACAAGTGTAGTGTTTGTGCCTTGTTATATATGTGTGTTGTTAGTGTGTATCTGGCAGACTGTAAACTGGAGTGGAATCTACACGACTGCAACCCCTTCCACAACGCATCTCACTTACCAAGGAATGAATAATTACATTTCGCTACATTTATAATAAACGGTACTAGGAACTGGCACATACTTTCTCACAAACACATTTAAATTACTAAACAGATTCACTGTGACTTGTAGGGTGGGGTAGGAGAGTTTTTTTATTAAAGTTGGAGATTAACTAATAAATATTATTATTATAGATCGAATAGTTTTCTCTCTAGCTTTGTATACTTTTATTAAAGTTGGAGATTAACTAATGAATATTATTATTATTATCTAGAGAGAAAACTATTCTATCGATTTCGAACAAATTTGCACCAAACACGTCAATTAGGTCTTTATAGATGCATGTAAAAAGGTTTTGAAAATTTTTTAATAATTATGGCCAAAAAACCTCCAAAAATCAGTTATTATTATTATTATTAGCTAAACGAGAATTTTTAGAAAGATGCGGGTTTTTGTATATGGTAGGGCACATTAAAGACTACAAATAAGCCAAATTTTATCAAAATCGTTAGAGCCGTTTTTTTATAAAAAAATAATAACTGATTTTTTAGGGGTTTTTTGGCCAAAAAGGGGGTTGTTTTTCAAAATTGTTCAAAACCCTTTTTCATGCATCTATACAGGCGCACTGGACATGTCTGGTGCAAATTTGGTTGAAATCGATAGAATAGTTTTCTCTCTAGCTTTGTATACATACAGACATACAGACATACATACATACAGACATTTTGTAAAAACCACTTTTTTGGACTCAGGGGGTCCCAAAACGGATATTTCCACAAAAATCTCAACATCGATTTTTTTTGCGATCACTATACTTTCTCTATACTATAGTATAGTGAGAAAGTAAAAAGGGCAATCAACCATTAACTGTTTAGAGTTGTGATTATTTTTCTTGTATATACAAGGTCTGTCTAAAAAGTTCAATGAATGGTCGAATTTATCGGTATTCGACGATTGAAACAGCGCGCGTGCATGCGAACACAGGCATGAACATGTCTGGACGTGCCATTTGTCGGGAATTACACAAGGCTTCTATTTTACAGTCATTGCAACAGAGTGTTCCGAGTAGTGTGCGTCGAAAAACCACGGAGCAACGACATAACATTAAGTTGTTTCAAAACAACGACAGAAACCCATGAGATGTTGGTGTAAGTGTACGGGCATGATGCTGTGAGTAGGAAATGTATGTGCGATTGGTTTGCACGCTTTCGCGCTGGCAAGGAATCGGCGGAGGACGATCGTCCACAAGTAGGACGCCGGAAACATTGAACGTGTACGAGCGATGCTACGCACAAGATCGGCGATTGACTCTGCGATTAATAGCAGAAGAAGTGGGTATTAGCAAAGACACAGTGTAACTTATGGTTACAAAAAATAAAAATATAGCTGTTTTTGTTTATCAGCCCCACGTTGGGAAAGCCATTTTGTAACGTATGGTTACAAAAAATAAAAATATTTATAAAGTTATACTGTGTTAAA
>JAGFPH010003486.1:34165-46646 GCA_018207615.1 Philaenus spumarius
AGGGTGTCATTAAAAATCATATATATATACTCTAGCGGCCACATTTTAAGTCCGATCTGGTTCAAATTTGGTGCACATGTTGGTTGTCTACGTTGCTCGGACGAGTTCACTAGCCAAAAAAAATCCAACAATCGGAAGCACGTTTTTTGACCGGAAGTAACTATTTTTTTGAGATTTTTCCTACGAGAACGAATTTGTTTTTGAGTTTTTTCTACAAATAATATAAAAGTAGGATGTTATTCTGCACATTTTGCTTTTTTACGTGACCTTATAGCCTTGCTCGGTTCCCCCAAAATCGATCAAAACGTAAAATACCATAGAAGTACCCGGTTCAAAGTCATGTGGTGGATTCTACCATGGGGTTGGCGTGCGAAGCACGCAATGCACTGTGTATTGAAAATACTCGTAACATGCGGAATGGCGTGCGAAGCATTTTGCAGCTATTCAGCACAGTCGTGAATAGACCTATTTCCCAGATTGTTGGTTGAAACCCTGAAACATAGGCCTATAAACTTAATTTTGGAAATTTGCTCAACTCACGTCAGCGGTTCATCTGCGTGGTCGAATTATTAAATGTGTTTTCGTGTAATAACTGATTCAATTGTTTGTGAACGTGCTTTTGTTAAGTGTTTTATGACAACGGAATATGTTCGCCAATAATTTGAGAATGGCTGAACAGCCGAAACGGCCGACAAGTGACTACTGACGGTAATTTATATTAACCTCCTATATTTATTTTTTAGACAAAACCCCAAAAATGATTCATTCCAGCACTAAAAACCTCAAATTGTTTTTACTTTTAGTAAAAAAAACGTACTGCTGTTTGTTAGATTTTTTGGCTAACCAACTCGTCCGAGCCACTTAGAAAACCAATGTGTGCACCAAAATTGGACCGAATCGGACATAAAATACGGCCGTTAGACTGCAACACACATAAATATATTATTTCAATTATTATTTCTAACGATACTCCAAAACATGTTCTGGTCACCATGATCGGTGCACATTGAACACTCCTGACCTTAGGTCTCGGCTCGGCATAAGAGTCACTGTAACAGATCATCTTTCCTATCGTAATCGGCTAATAATAAAACTATTAAGTCGTTTTACAGCAATATGCGTAGGAAATTCTTTAAAAGAAACACAATGAAACTTGCTTACCCATCTCCTCCGCAAGCATCTCTGCCATCGTACATGGTAACATTATTATAAGGTGCTTCAATACTGTAGATAACATAACCGAGAAGAGTGCGAGAGTCGTAATGCGCAAACTGTTTCCATTTTATAAGCACTGCTTTGGACGTAGTTTTGTAGACATCGGCTTGTAGCTCAGTCACGTTACCTGCAAGACAAATAAAACAGATTAATAAATTTATTTATTTTTAACTTCCCGCTAAAAGAAAATTGAAAATTTTCTAAAATCGGGAAGTTATTGGTTTCACCCCGTTTTTCGAAAATCGAGTATTCATCAGATCTCGACGTTTTGAGGTCCTAGGAATCTTCCCTGACCACTCCCGAGAGGGTGTCACCCTGTCTGTATGTATGTGTGTGTGTGTATGTAAGTATGTGACCCGCTTATAACTTTTGAACGGCTTAGCCGATTGGATCCTACCAAACGGAGTTCTAAAGAGTTCCATAAAACTTAGATTTCCTGAAAATTTCAACTAATTCGGACCGGTAGGTTCTGAGAAATTTAGAAAAAACTAAGAAATACAATTTTTTCAAATCAGGTTTTTTGGAATAACTTTTAAACGGCTTTACCGATCAATTCCAAAATCTAATCAGCTTTTAATCTTGAAAAGCGACGTCGATCGCTACCAGTCCGGTCAAAATCGGTAAATTCGTTTGTGAGATATCGTGAACGAAAGAAAATAAAAAAAAGTGTTTTTTCTCAATTTCTCCGAAATTTTTCATCAGAAAAATTTTTGTTGTCGATTCTTTCAATGGACTCGAAAAACTGCATCGATTGCCGCAAATCGCATAAAAATCGGTTGATTCATTCAAAAGTTATGGCAGTTCAAAATTTCCAAAAATAGTGTTTGTTGTAATTCAACTTAGCGGGAAGTTACATGGATGGCCTTTAAGGTCAACCGTTTTCCAATTTTTTTAGTTATTTTACCCATCATATTCCACCCTCCCCAACAACATCTTCTTAAACTGTTTAGGTTAAAATAACAATACACCGTCAGTTGATATTCCAGGCGAAACGAACCACTAACAACGAATCAATTCTTTAGCTTGCAGGTCATACAAATTGCATTAAATCTTATATTGAAACCAAAATAATCTTATTATTATTATAATAATCTTATAATATTATTTGTATTAATGGTTGTATACAAATACAGTAAAGATGCCTAAAAGGTAATAGGATTGGTAAAACAATTTTTTCATGTGTTAGGAAGTTTATGCTTTGCGAAGGTAATTTATTTATTTAGAGAAAAATATATTTATACAATATGTGGCACAGTATATAAGAATTTTAGCATTTTTTCTATTTTAAAGGAAAACTATGGATTTTTGTGAAAAATATTATGAGAGCAAAGTTGTTACAGGTTTCATAGCTGTGGGAAAATTTTCTTGACTTTTTCTTAATTTGAATGGTCTATATAATACTGACTATCTTAAAAAATGAAACAAGTAAAGCACTTACAGGCAACTTTATCTCCGTTCGAACTGCGCGCGACTTCCAAATCCGTATAGTCGGACAGATTGGCAACTTGTTTCAGACGGTCTATCTTGTACAGGCAGAGTTTTGGATTGAAATGAAAAAACAGTTTCCCTGTCAATATCGTGAAATTACTTCCACGATTGTCCCAGTCCCAAAGCTCTACTAGATTTTGATTGTCCAACACGACCAACGCATATCTGTGGGCAGACAAAAAAATATATTATCTTACACCAAAAAAACAACTTCTACTGTCTAAACTCATGTTAATTGGCATTATATTAACTTAAATTTGATTAGTCACTATTAAATACATTCATTACTGATATTATTTCATTGTTTTGAACTGAACCATGATCTTGTAGCCTCGTGTCATACACAGGTGGCCTGAAACCACCATCCTCGTCAATAAAATATTGTATATACAGTAGAATCCCTCTTAACCGGCCTTGGATCAACTGGTCCTCGGATTAACCGGCCTATCCCATGGAACAACAGAGTTTTTTCTCTCTTACAGATTATATTACTGTAACTGGCCGAAGTGTCAAACATTGATTGTTTGACGGACATTTCCTGGAAAATAAAGCGGTGTGACGCAATGTTAGGTGTACAATGTGTTATTGTTGTGGCAGGCAGAACAGGGGAGGGGAGGGGAGCACGAGTTTGATTCCCCACTTGCTTCCGCGGCAACTGTATTTTTTCTCGGAAGCAATCGACAACGCGGCATCCTTGGTTTCTTTTTCTTCGTCTGTTGCTTTGTCGGAACCTTTACTGAATTTTGTGGGAGCAAAATACGTAATATTTGTAACATATTGAGCAAAAAAAGATTCAACAGCATCAAACGTGATGAACGTACGAAAATGGAGAGACTTGGCTTTAACCCTCCAAGTGGCATGGTTAAAGCTAAAATTGAAAAGCCTGTTTTTAGCGTTTTGCAAGCATATTTTTAAAAATTCGCCAAAAATAGTAAATGAACCCCAATCCAAAAGTGTTCAATACCTTTTATGTAGAAGAAACTTCAAAGAATTCAAATATGCCACTAAAAATGAGTTTATTTTGAAATTGTAAAAGTTATTAGCTCAAGAAACAAAAAATGTTCAGTAACGAAAGGAAAAAGTTCAACTTTAGGCCTACATAATGTGACGTTTTTAGACCTCCGCGGCATAAATATTCTTTCTTCTTTAATAAATACAACCTTCTGCCTTAACCGACTATTTTCCCTCACGTAGTTATCCTTTTCTCCGCTAGGCGCCGACTCCGTACGGTAGCTACGTTTAGAACTAAAGGCCTTTGTGAAACCGATCAGCTGATGTTATCTCGTGAGTTAAATTTAGTTATGCTTCGTCATCGAATCTTCTAGAAGTACGTCGGCCATTAGAACTGCTACAACACTATCTAAGTGCAGCTTGAAGTCACTGCGAAATATTTAGTTATGTCGTGATTTTTCTTTTATTTAGTCGCGAGTCTTACTAATGTGCGTGGCTAATTAATATGTTTTTATTATAAGCCCTTTCTTCTGAATACCAGGTACGTTAGAATGTTTTAGCTCTACATTTCTTGGTTATGAAATATACTCCTTGTAAAATTTTATAAAGTTAGTTTCACATTTTATATTGTAAATTGATAATTCAAGCTCATACAGTTTAATTCAAAACCTATGTATTTCATTTTTTCTACAGCCTAACTTTAAACTTTAACTTTTACAGCCTAGAATTTTGAATGTTATGCTATGTTATGCATTTACCACACATAGCCTATTTTAACAAAGGCTAGCCTATACAGTTATTTTCTGTACAAATTTAAAGCAGTGTAAACCAGAATATTGTGAATTTTTAAAGAGCTATATCCAATAATTATATCTCTGATATATTTAGTGTTACAAACCAAGAACATTTTTAAGTTTACCATGTGCTTTTACTGACATGCAAAAACATTTAAATGTAACATTACAAGTCCTGTAGTAACATTTACAATCTTTTAAAGTGCCTATTTGTCACTTTGTGCCACCAATTTTATAAAGGCAAACTTTAAAACTATCTGTTTTACTATGCTTGTTTTATTGCCTACTTGCATTCTAAAAAAGGTTGTTATTTGTTTGATGCAGTTTTTCACTGGTTCAAGTAACATGTCATAAATCCAACTACAACTTATACCTGTCTGATAAAGCCAACATTCTACATGCAGCATTACTAGATACTTTTCGACGACAGTGCTTTTGCATAAATTACTATGAACTAAAATATTTTGTAATTTACTTAAAAAAAAAAAAAAAACTGCAGTGAACTTTATAATGAATTTTGAATAGGCTGTTTTGTAATTCTGTGTTAAAAAAAAAAATGAATAGTATATAGGACATGTTTTCTGTATTTAATAATATTGGGAGGAGCAAGCTATAGCACATTTTGGACCTTAGCCCTAAGGGCTCTATATTAGAAATTCTATATACCTTTTTTTTTATAGAGAGACGTCTCATAATTCTTAATTTTTATTTATTTAATTATATTTAGCTTTACAGTTGGCCAACGACATAAATATTTATTTTTAAACAAATCCATGGTACTTCATGTTAAATTTTTGTAATCTTGTTTAATCTTTTCTGTATAAATTCTGTAATCATTATTAAAAGGGGGTTTTTTGATTTTTATTTTTGGGGAGTGATTTTAAATTCAAATTAACCTTATATATGTATTTCTGTAATCTGATATTTTCTTTGTACTAAGGGCATATAAATAATTCTTTTTTTATTAAGGGCATATAAACTTTTTTTAACTTAATTTTGGTAAATAAACCCAAAATTATATCTAGTTCTTTGGTTTATTGACTTAACCTCTAGGTATCTTGTGAATTGTAAGTAATCAGCTGAAACATTCCTACATTTGGTGATTTTTAAATTTTAAGGTAAGTTTTGAACATGACCAATCTATGTGGCCCAGTATAGCTTCCGTTCCCTTATTTTAATCTTTTAGTAAGATTGGTACAATAACAAGTAGTAAACATTTTTTGTATTTTTTTCGTAAGCGTAAAAAAGTTTCGTAATTTAGTTCTAAATATAACTGTATAAAAACATTTATCAATTTCAAAGTTTTTATTTTGAAAAAAAACAGTTTTTATGTTCCAAGTACACGACTGGTAACAAACCTAGGCTTAGATTGTAACGTAATTTACTAATATATGCTTTGCCCAAAAATGAAATATTATTATAACAAAGTGTAGAGGATAAATCAAAGAAAATAACGGTATACTCGTCTTGCCTTAGTTCACAAAAGTGTTTGAGTTATATTTATTTGAATAACAAAATGATATCAATCTAATGAAAAGCCGCTACCCTACACGCTGCATATAGGTCCCCATTTGTATAACGTGAGAACCCACACGCTTGACTTTCTCACTAGAACTGACATTTCAACTGTCGACTAGACAGACAAAAAACCGGTTATTTCTGGATTACTTACCACCATTTCAAACTTCAGACTTTGCTCTACAAAATCGTGTAAAGAAATCTGTCAAAACATAAGGCACTGCCTTCCCAATATCGATTGACAAATGGCCTGTTTATTGGTTGAGAGACTGTCCAATCACAAGGGTTTACAGTAATTCTTGAAATAAATACTAGTTTGTTAGTGACATATGATTGGAAGACACCAACAGAAAGATAAAATCTTGACGAAACCAATGGTATCGTTATAATTGCCAAAGAAACATTATTGTAGATGGTCTTAAACGTTGAAGAAGTGGGAAATAACAGTACAATTGTATGCAATTCGCGCACGGAAAGAGCTGTAGACCGATTTGCATATTTTAAAACAATGATTACGTATGTAAATATACGTTTTACGAAAAAGTTGTAAATACAAAAATTAAAGTTTGATTCATTTTCTTTCCAATGGTGCCAGTTTTATTGCGATTGGATGATTATAAGTGGGTTAAATTATCGCTTATGCAAATATATGCAAATTCTCGCTAATTGTCGAAATAGCTGTATCTTGCGCCTGAGAGAACGTCACTTTGGGCAGTCTGCCACTGGGAGGGTTAAACAATGATACAGTACAATGTAAATTCAGTTTTAAAACTTTATGTAAGTTTAAAATGTTTAATTTGTTGGTGTTTGTTTATGTATGTATATACGTACAATAAAATGAGTTGCAATAACGTCTTATTTGCTTGTTTATTTATGAAATATGTAGGTTATTTTTTAACAAAAATCTATTTTTTACGGGAACTTCGGATCAACCGGCCAGGGGTCTTGGTCCCGACCAGACCGGTTAAGAGGGGTTCTACTGTATACGGGTTTCCATGTCATAAATTTATTCACACAATTTTATTTATCAGTGAAAAGCAATAATTAAACAGATAAGTGATTTTATTAGTTTTTCTTAAGTTACATCCTGCATATAAGAAATAACTTCTTAATGTTTTAGTATATTACTAAATTGTTTCACCATTGCTTGATTTTAGTATATAAATGTATATTTGGATTAAATTAAGAAACACAATTAAATTACGAACCAATCTCATGTAATTTCTGTGGTTTATTCGATCCCAATTTCCTACCAATGGTACATGTTGTCTTCTTCTTCGTCTTTGTGATGTTTTTTAACTAATAATCTCACTAAATCTACAGAACTATAGTATATACCATAAACTGAAAACAAACATAATTAAAAAAATATATAAATGCAAGTCTATCTATATATATAAAAGCTAAGTACCACTCACTCACTCATCACAAAATCTCAAAAACCACTAAACGCATTGCAACAAAATTTTTTATGTAGCTTCCTTTAGGGCTCTAGGTGCTCGCTAAGAAAGGTTATCAAAAAATTCAAAATTTTAGGAGGGGTTTGACGAGGTAAAAGTTACTAAAAATAGCCATAAAAAATACATAGTACAATATGTTTATTGTTATTACTTTTTTTGTTGTTGTTAATATACATTTAACTTTGATCCGTGCAAACTTTGGGCCAGATAGTAATACAATATGACAAAAACAAATGAAATCATACTTAGAAGTTTCCAGTTTCTTGCCATGTATCACTTTGAGATTCTTCAGAAAGTTGAGAGAAACAAGCGGAAAGGATCGAACAATCTTCAAATAATGATGAATTTCTTCAATCATTTTCAAATTTTCTTCCAATTCTTTGACCACGTTGACTGAAACAAGATTAAATCAGGTTAGAACACACATTATTACGTAGCTACAAACTGCTTTAAAATCACGAGAAAAAATTAATTTTGCAAATCAAGTAATATGTACCACCAAGTTCTTTACACTAGTCATTATATTTTATATTTGTATATAGTTTTATTTATTGATTTGCCTGTTATCTGAATTTTTAATTAATTTCATATTAAATTTGTCTAGGACTGATTTTTATTTATGATTTGTCTGCTGTTCTTATTAATTTCTAATTAATTTCATTTTATTTAGTTTAAAATTGTCTCATATTTGATTTGATTGGTAACATATTGTTTACTTATGCTAAACTCAAACTCACTAAACATCAGCTCCATAAGATTAACAATGGGAAATTTGAAGACTTGTGGGCCGGAGCTCCTTCTCGGGTAGATAGCGGCTAAATGGATGATCGGATCTTAAATCTGACGGAAAATTGTTAGTTTGAAATTTAATTTACTACAACTTTTGTACTGAACATTTTTTGCCATTTCTTTACCGTTTTCTTACAAAACGCGCTCAAAGTGGAAAAATGAAAAATTTAAAAAAATCTTTCCCGCCCAAAAGGTGCTTCTAAAACTAAAAAACGTTAACTTTTGGCAATTTTTCTCAAAGTTTTGCGTCGAGAGCTTTAACTCAAGTATGAGGTTGACGGGGCTCCGATTACGAGAAGCGCCTCATAGTTTATGTCAATGAACCAGTGTACCTTTATAAAAGTAGATTAAGCTTCGCATTACCAGCTGCTGTATGATAGAACATATTTAATTTGTTCTAAATTCAATCATTTTCAATTGCGCAACTACATCATTTTATATTGTATGTCTGTGTTTAATCAATCATTCGTTATAATCTTATTCAAAGGTTGTCATAAAACAATTCATCTATTTTATTTCATATGGCTGAATTCATTATACTTAGGCCGCAGCCGACGAACACACACCTCAGAGACCTCTCAAGGTAAGAAGTTAAAATTATTAAGTTAAATTCATGACAATTATTTTTTTAAATTATTATTACTCTATGCAAGTTAGGTTG
This sequence comes from Philaenus spumarius, assembly GCA_018207615.1. Classification (NCBI taxonomy): domain Eukaryota; kingdom Metazoa; phylum Arthropoda; class Insecta; order Hemiptera; family Aphrophoridae; genus Philaenus; species Philaenus spumarius. Next base: position 43,042 of record JAGFPH010003486.1, read on the forward strand.
CAGCTTATTTTCCTTTACAATTTATACTATAAATAACAGCAAAGTTTGTTTAGGTGAAATAATTTTTTTTTGTTTTTTAACAAGCACACTCCAAAACTGGATTATATATTACAAAATTTACTAAAGTTAATGTACGAGGGTCATTCAATAAGTAACAAGACAAATTATTTTTGCACGAAAACGGTTTATTGAATCAGTACAAAACTTTGGTTACTTTTCAACATAGTCCCCAGCAACACTTATACACTTGTCCCATCTTTCTGCTAATTTGTAAATGCCCTTGGCATAAAACTTTTTAGGTTGATCTCGAAGCCACTTTTGCACCTGATTATTTACCTCTTCATTGGATTGAAAAGTATCCCTCATAGACCATCTTTAAGGGGTCCAAATAGATGGAAGTCTGATGGAGCGAGGTCGGGGCTGTAGGGGGGATGTGGAAGGATCTCCCATCCCAGTTTCTGAAGTTTTTCTTTCGTCAGCTGTGCCGTATGTGGACGGGCGTTGTCATGAAGCAAAATCACGCCTTCAGTTAAGAGCCCACGGCGTTTCGTTCGAATTGCAGGTCTTATCTTGTTTTCCAGCATGTCACTGTAGTACTGGCTGTTAATTGTTCTTTGACCATCAAGAAAATCACAATAAATTGGCCCCTGAAAATCCCAGAATACTGTAAGCATGACTTTACCAGCAGATGGCTGGGTCTTGAATTTTTTTTTAATGGGAGAAGTCGTATGCTTCCACTCAAGGCTCTGTCGTTTTGACTCTGGCTCATAGTGGTGGATCCATGTTTCATCACATGTTACAATTCTTTTGAAAAAACCTTCTCCTTCAGTCGAATATCGATTTTTCAACTGTTGAATGATTTGAAGCCGGGTTTCTTTGTGAGCGTCCGTGAGTTGTCTGGGCACACATTTCGCACAGGTTTTCTTGTACTGCAGCTTGTTATGAATAATGTTATGGACAGTTCCAACACTCGCGTATACTTTTTCACTTATCAGTTCAACGGTGATACGCCTATTGTGCCGAATTAACGCTTCAATCCGAGATTCGAGAGAGGAAGTCCCAACTTCGATCGGTCGTCCACTGCGTTGCTCGTCAGAAACTTTTGTAAGGCCACTTTGAAACTGTTCTACCCACTCGTAAACGTTCGAACGATTCAAACAATTGTCTCCGTACACTTTAACATTCTTTTGTGGATGTCACTACCTTTCTCACCTTCCGCGACTAAAAATCTGATCACGGCACGTTGTTCTTCCACGGTGCAATTCTCGAGCGGACTTGCCATCGTTAACAGAGTAAATTTGAGGTTATGTTTACAAAATACGATTGAACAGGTGATCAATTGTCATCGCAAGGTTGCCAACTTTATGTCCTGAAAGTTTTGTACTGATTCAATAAACCGTTTTTGAGCAATAATAATTTGTCTCGTTACTTATTGAATGGCCCTCGTAATTACAATATTTCTAACTTACTTCCGCCTCTTATCTGAATTTCTAAAGCACCAGTGATATACGTGCAGTCACGAAGTTTCTGCGCTGAAGCAATGCTATCGACATTAGCTCCAGGACATTCCTTCTTGCACTGACCTGTGGAAAAAAAATATTAACTAAAATACTGAAATAGCTAGACACAACCCACACGTAAATTTGATCTTATAAGTAAAATTACGTGGAAACTGTGCACTTTCTGCCTATGTATCGTACAAAAATCATAATAATACTGTCTCAAGTTTGACAAAAAAAGTCACGCCAACCCCCGTATTGGGGGCATTTTCAAAACACAGTGCATTGCAACTAATGCTTAATTTCTTGTAAAAATAAAATAAATAAATATCAAACGGCACATAACAAAAACATATTTTAGTGCTAATACCGTTAAAGCAAAATACCTGACTATAATTAATAATATACATATTTTCCTTTCCCTGGGAGCTAAGGAGGGCCGTGGCCCCCCTCTGCCCATGGATTGAGTTGAAATTTTGCCTTGAAAAAAAAAAAACTTGCCTTATTGAATTTTAATGTAGGCCAACGTGTAATAAAATAAAGTGTTTATTGTACTATCGCTATCACTACTAAACAAAAGAGCTTAAATAAGTACTTACCTTCGCATGGTTTACAGGTATAATAACTATTGTTACTATTCGGATATTGGGGAACTTCTAAATATCCAGGAGGACATTGGAGAATACATTTGCCCTTGTAAGCTTTCCAAGGGTGAGCTGATAACTCGTCACTCGAAACCTGCCGAGGTTTGGACATGTTGTGACATTCTGTTTCATTGATGCAACGCCTGTTAAGGTACTGTAAATAAAACAAAACATATGTTAGTAAAATTCTAATAAGCTTGTATATAGTCGTGTTAGCAAACAATATCGCCTGTCATTTTGGGCCCAACGCATTCTGGCAAACGTTTCGCATCGATAATACAACATTTACGGCAAAAATCCTAGAGATAGCAGCACCAAAGCACAAAAACAAAACTGCCTAACTGTACAAAGCAGACTGCGAAGGAACAATACTGCCTATCTACAGAGCTTTTATACAAAATCCATCGAACTACTAAGGGTCTGTAAAGACAATACCGCCTAACTTCAATTATTTATAGGCAAATACCGCCTAATTAACGTTTCATTTCATTTCATTCAATTTATTACTATTGCTTTTGGACAAACATAATTGCATAGCAAGTGTCACTCCAATTATACTTATAATCATCTCTATACGGGGTGTTTAAAAAGTACTTTACGACTTTGAAAAATCATATTAACTTATTCAGAGAACCTATAGAGATGATTGTAGTGTCAATTTGTAGAGAAATATATCATGTTTTGACTCGCGTAGTTTGCTAGTGCCGAATCCCACCGTCACAAGCGCTAGCGGCAATTGCGTCAAGATGGTTGCGTTCACTGGACCCGAGTGAGCTTGCTGTGCGTTTTAGGTCGAAGAATCAAAGTCGGTGACAACATTTCAGCGTAAATTTTGTACCAAGTACGCTAAGGATCCTCCTAGTAGGCACACAATTTATGAGTGGCGTAAATGTTTTGTGGAAACAAGGTGTTTGGTAAGACATAAGAAATCACCAGGTCGTCTAAGCACATCTGACGCAGTCATTGAGCGAGTCAGACAAAGTTTTGTCAACAGCCCTACGAAATCGATCCGGCATGCCAAACGAAAAGTCCCGCATACGGCTGTTTGGCGAGTGTTGAAAAACCGTTTGCATTTAGAACCGTACAAATTTACGATTTTACAAGCAATAAAAGACAATGATAAGATTGCCCGTAAGAACTTCTTTGCGGATATGTTAAATCGAGTGGATGAGGACGAATATTTCTTGGACAACATAATCTGTTCTGACGAGTCAACTTTTCACTTAAGTGGCAAGGTTAACAAACATAACTGTAGGATTTTGGGCAGTAAAAATCCACATATTTGCGATAACCCTAAACTCAACGTTTTTTGTGCATTGAGCAAGAACAAAATTTACGGCCTTTTTTTTTTGAGAGAGAACTATCAACGGGATAGTGTACCTGGACATGTTACAACAATTATTGATACCACAGATCAATGAGGATGACGAAGAACGCAATGTTTATTTCATGCAAGATGGCA
>JAGFPH010003486.1:74681-86661 GCA_018207615.1 Philaenus spumarius
CGAAATTTTAGGGGGGTTTGAGGGGGATCAAATTTATTAAAAAACGATTTCTTCAAAATTACCGAACAGATTGGAATGAAATTTGGGGTGTAGCTTCATCTAGGGCCATAGGCGCTCGATAGGATAGGGTTTAAAAACATTCGAAATTTTAGGGGGTTTTTGGGGGGATCAAAGTTATTAAATCACGATTTTTTCAAAACTACCGAACGGATTGGAATGAAATTTGGTATGTAGCTTCCTCTAGGGCCATAAGTGTTCACTAAAAAAGGGTTTAAAAAATTGGAAATTTTAGGGGAGTTTGGGGGGTAAAAATGACTAAATCACGATTTCTCCAAAATTACGGAACAGATTGGAATGAAATTTGGTATGTAGCTTCCTCTAAGGCCATAGGTGCTCAATAAGAAAGGGTTTGAAAAAATTCGAAATTTTAGGAGGGGTTTGGGTTGATCAAAGTTACTAAAATCATAATTTCAGATCTTTTATTATTATGAAAATAGTGCTTTTATTATTTAAGATCTATATATATATAAAAGCCCAATACCACTCACTGACTGAACACTTATAAAGAATACAATTACGTTAAAAAAACTGAAAATACCAACCACCACGGGCAACGCCGTACGGGTCAGCTAGTTTAAAATAAAGGTGTAGTATTAATAATAACCTCAAAACTAAGATGGTAAATATTGTTAAATGTTCAAACCAAATTATTTCTTATATTTTATAACAGCAGTTAATAATGGTTAAAAGAACCAGCAAGGCTCAGGTTTACACTTTAAAACCCTAACCTAAAAGGTGGAAATACAAAAATAATTGCTTCAAATTTTGAAATCAGCTGTTAATGGAAATATTAAAGCAGCTATGTTATCTGTTATTTTATTCAATTGGTTGCTATGGTATTAAATGTAAATACATGTGTTGATTTATCATTCTAAACCTAACCTAAGATTTTTTTCCGACTAAATTTACAAATATATTGAAATAAAAAAAGGGTTTTACCGAAATTAATTATAGCCTATGTTACTCAGGGATAGTGTAGCTTTTTATTAGTAAAACTATTTTTTCAATCGGTTCAGTAGAGCCCAGATTACCCCCTACATACAAACAAACAAACAAACAAACTTTACCTCTTTATAATATTAGTATAGATTAATAATAATCCTAAATCTAAGATGGTAAATAATGTTGAATGTTCAAATCAAATTACTTCGTACATTTTATAACAGCAGTTATAATAAAAGAACCAGCAAGTCTCAGGTCTACAGTTTAATATAAACCACACCTAAAAGTTAGAAATTTAAATAATTGCTTTAAAAGTTTGAAATCAGCTGTTTTATCTGTTATGTAATTCAATTAGTTGCTATGGTAATAAATGTAAATACATTGTGATGATTCATCTGTCTAGGCCTAACCTAAGATTTCTTCAGACTAAATTTACAAATATTGAAATAAATCTGTCAGTCTGTCAGTATGTATAGACGACCAGAGAGGCACTATTGGTCCGATTTTCATGAAATTTGGTATGTAGGTACTAAACCCTAATATCTCCAGGCGTTTTTTTCATTTTTTGGAATTTTTAATTTTTAAGGGTAACTTACCCCTAAAAACCCATAAAAAACGACAAAAATGCAAATTTCTCAAAAACGGCTCTAACGATTTTGATCAAATTTTCAGTACTGTATTTATAGTGCTTAAGATGCCAAACAAAATGACACCACCCGCTTTTATCAAAACTTCGGCGTTTTATAATTATGGGGAAATGTTTAAAAATAAACAAGTTTATGTTGTCAATCTAGCATCGCGGCGGCGGTCGCACTTGGTAGCACCATGGTAGCGATCACGGCCAGTAATTCAAAGGTCGCGTGATCGAATCCCGGACAATAATTTTTTTATACGACTGACGTAGGTAGAATATTATTTTTTTGTTTTGTTCTAAAAAGTAATAAATAAAATGATTGAAAAAAATATTATTTTGACTACAGTAAGTTGGGAGAAAGTTTGTGTCAGTTAACTGATACCGTTTATTTTTCAATCGGTTCAGTAATTCCATAGATCACCACCTACATGCAAACAAACACATTTTACGTTTTTGTAATATTATTATAGATGTATGAGTAGGCACTAAGTGATGGCACAAGTAATACGTTCCTAGATATACCAGGTGTCTTAAAAGTCCCACCCTCCCCCTTTAACTTTTGTGTTTGTTAAAACAAACAAATATCCTTTGGGGAACGATACTAACTTAGCTCAAAGTATATTTTGAAGCAATCGGAAATTTTGAGTGTCCCCTAAAAATGGGGGATTTTGGGGGCAACTCAACATTTTTAAATGGGAAGTATTGTCATGTGATACCTCATTTTAAAGGTCTATTTAGGACTAGGAAAATGACGTAAAGAAAATAAAAATCTGACGACCCAAAACAAAATGGCGGCCCAAAACGGGTTGAAATAAATCGACATAAAGTTGCTAATATCTCGAAAAGGAAGAGTTTTTAGGAAAAATTGTAAGAGACAAAAAATGTTTCTTTCACAGTGCTTGACGTAAAATATTGCTTCCAAATCGATTTCTTAAATTTTAAGTCGACTCCTTCATCTTAAAAAATTTTGTAAAAAGTAAAATTTACGAAATCGATTTGGAAGCAATATTTTAGGTCAAGCACTTTGAAATAAACATTTTTTGTCTCATGAAATTTTTCTAAAGACTCTTCCTTTTCGAGACATTAGCAAATTTACGTCGATGTATTTCAATACGTTTAGGGCCGCCATTTTGTTTTGGGTGGTCCGATTTTTATTTTCTTTATGCCATTTTCCTAGTCTTAAATAGACCTTTAAAATGAGGTATCCCATGACCATACTTCCCATTTAAAAACTTTGAGTTGCCCCCAAAATTCCCCCTTCAACTGCTAGGTAGTCTTCGATCATGGAACCTTTTCGTTGTCTGTTATTGGTCAATTTCTTTGACTGAATGGCGTCTACTATCGAGTGTTTGATCCTTCGCGTGGTTGAGACATCTAATACTGACACTATCTACCAAATGCACTATCTAGCAGTCGAATGGATTCCGCTTAGTTCCTTTCCTTCTCGGGGAAATGCTACTGTAAAAGTGAATGGGATTTGGATTAGACACGGGTTTCAGATCTGTTTACTCTGTCCGAAATATTATCAATAATAAATATTTATCAATAATAAATACGACACTCCAACCGGAAGGAAAAGAAAAATTGAAATATGTTAGTTTACCTTTTGATTCCATACTTACTAAAGGCCTGGAGTCTATTTTTAAGAAATGTAACCTTAGGATTGCTTACAAAAGTCATAATAACCTTAGACAACTGTTAGGTAATCCTAAAGATAAAATTCCAATGTTGGAAAAGTCTGGAATTTATGAAATAAAATGTGACACTTGTGAAAGGGTTTATCTAGGCCAAACAAAGAGAAAAATTATGACGAGGTTTAAAGAACACATATCACATATTAAGTACAATAGGCCTGAAAAATCTAGCGTTGCGGAGCACATTCTTGAAACAAACCATAACTTGGAAATATCCAATGTTAGGTTAAAAAAAGAAGTGACTTCAAACAAGTTATTGAACAGCTTGGAAAGCATTTCCATTTTTCAGGCTGACAATGATATGTTATTAAATGCAGATAAAGGGCCTATTCCTAACTCGTCATTGTTTTCTTTACTTAGGACTGGATAGGAACCTTTAGCAATAGATAGTACTCTATTTATTATTGATAATATTTCTTAACCTTTATTTTATTTTTTAACTTTCAGTTATTTGTATTTTTTTTAAAAAGACCTATATTATTTATATTTTGTTGATCTGTATTTGTTAACATTTGGTTTTAAGTTTATGTTATTTTATTTTATTAAGTATTTAATTTCTTTAGTTTTTTATTTATTTCATTAGGCCTATAGTTTTTTATTTTATTTTATTATTATTATTATTTTAATTTCTGTTTGACTGTTTATATTAATAGTAGACCAGTTTGTTATTTTTTGTATTTAATGGTTTTATAATTTATTGTTAAATTGGTTTTTATTGTTAATAATAGATACATGTTAGTAGATTTAATGTGGCTCCTCCCATTCCCCCACCCCCACCAGGTCGGTCTTGGATTAACCGGGATGGGGAGGAGTGGGGGGAGGGCGTGTACAGTATATATAGGTTGTAATATTTTATGTATACTTTAGTAGTGTTAAAACCCTCTGAGGATGATGACCATGTCATCGAAATGTACATAAGGGTAAGGTATTAAACTTAACTTACAATTTAGTTGTTTAGTTATAGTTTTTGCTCCTTGTTTTGTGGTTCGGGTTTTTTATTTAAATCAGTGTGATTTTGTCGCCACAGTGCTCTTTTATTTGTTTAATACAATATTCAGACAATCCGATCGTTAAGTATCCAAATACTCGAGATACGATATCCCAAGGTTATCGCCATTAACTGTCTGGAGCAACAAGATCAGGTTAAGTAAATAAAATGAAAACAAACCTGACCTTCGAGTAATCTCAAGCACTTGGTACATTCCTGTCTGTAGAACTTTAATTGCAAATTTTACAGTAAATTACGATTGTGAGGCGACAGAAAAAGTTTCTTATCAAAAAAAAAAAAAATTTGTTTGTATGATTTCTAATACGGTCGAGTGGTTTAAGGATTATCTATACTAATATTATAAAGAGGTAAAGTTTTCAGGTAATCTCTGGTACTACTGAAACCGATTGAAAAAATAGTTTTACTAATAAAAAGCTACACTATCTCTGAGTAACATAGGCTATAGCCTAAATTCATTTCGACAAAAACCTTTTTTTATTTAAATATTTGTAAATTTAGTCGGAAAAAATTCTTAGGTTAGGCATATAATGATAAACCAACACATGTATTTACATGTATTACCGTAGCAACCAATTGAATAAAATAACATATAACAGCTGTTTGTTCTAATATTTCCATTAATACCTGATTTCAAACTTTGAAGCAATTATTTGTTTTTTCTAACTTTTAGATTAGGTTGTTATTAAAGTGTAGACCTGAGCCTTGCTAAGAGTCGTATTAAACGTTTTACCGTGAAGGGTTAGCGTGATTACGCCTAATCGATGTTTTTAATGTGTTTTTTTGAAAAAGTGTTTTAATGTGTTTCGTGACGTGTTTTTGAGATTTTACTTTCTCACTATACTATAGTATAGAGAAAGTATAGTGATCGCAAAAAAAATCGATGTTAAGATTTTTGTGGAAATATCCGTTTTGGGACCCCCTGAGTCCAAGAAAGTGGTTTTTACAAAATGTCTGTATGTCTGTATGTATGTATGTCTGTATGTATACAAAGCTAGAGAGAAAACTATTCGATCGATTTCAACTAAATTTGCACCAGACATGTCCAGTACGCCTGTATAGATGCACGAAAAAGGGTTTTGAACAATTTTGAAAAACAACCCCCTTTTTGGCCAAAAAACCTCCAAAAAATCAGTTATTATTTTTTATTAAGAAACGGCTCTAACGATTTTGATAAAATTTGGCTTATTTGTAGCCTAAAATGTGCCCTACCATATACAGAAACCCGAATCTTTCTAAAAATTCTCGTTTAGCTAATAATAATAATAATAACTGTTTTTGGGGGTTTTTTGGCCATAAAGCGGGTTGTTTTAAAAAAATTTCAAACCCATTTTACGTGCATCTATGAAGACCTAATTGACGTGTTTGGTGCAAATTTGTTCGAAATCGATCGAATAGTTTTCTCTCTAGATAATAATACTGTAATAATATTTATTAGTTAATCTCCAACTTTAATAAAAAAACTCTCCGACCCCACCCTACAAGTCACAGTGAATCTGTTTAGTAATTTAAATGTATTTGTGAGAAAGTATGTGCCAGTTCCTGGTACCGTTTATTTGTTTTGTATATAAACTTTAATGTTTTGACGACCCAATGAAGGGGATTACTTTTAATTTATTTCTGTGCTCTGAAGATGGGTACATAGGTTACCCGAAACCGCGATATAGTGATTTTAGGATTGGATAAGACAAAAAAGCAAGTATTGTACCTGTTTAATTTATTGATCAACACTTTATGTTTATTGAACGTATTTCAGCGGTTGACGATAATATCCGAACTACGCCGGACGGAACCGATCGTCTCTTAATTTAAATTGATGAACCAAAACACATGTTTCTTGAATGTATTTACATTCATTGCCATAGCAACCAATTTGATAACGCTTTTTCGTTACTCGTATTTTATATTTTGTCAATGCCATAACAACCAATTAACACTTTTTTTCGTTACGCGTTACATTTTCTATTTGTTAGCTCCTACCGCAAAACTTCGTTCCAATAATCATTTGTTTAATATAGACTGTAGTTAAATTATTTGGATCACATTGCATCATAGCGGAGCTAGCACTGTGGTTGGCGTGCGAAGCACGCAAACCTTTTCCCCAGTCAACCGTACTGCACGAGAAGTCGCGAGATCTTACAAATCCAACATGGCGTACCTAGGAAAAGGAGCCCCGCCGTTATTTTCCTCTCCAACCTTCGGCCATTGATTTATTCGCCAGCTGTACGCGCCTAGACGTATCGGAAGGCTATTGTTCCGTCCCTGTCAGGTAAAAGGACACACAAAAGCTGCCCCAAAATGTGCAAAGTTGTCGGCGGGGCTTTTGCTTTCACTCCTTGCATTCCGCGCATACTTCGCAACAAGGATCTAGCCTACAAACCCAAGGTCTTGGTCAGGGCATTCTCTTTCGCTCGTTGCTTGACGGACTGCTGGGATTTACCCGACCAATAACGATACAATGAAGTCTGTTTGCGGTTAACGAGTTCCGTAACAGCTCCGTTTACCGTTGTCCGAATCGTTATTGGAACGTAATTCTCTTCGGTAGAGAAGGAATAAACTCAAATTTCGTTATCTACACAAATCGACTCCTATAAAAGCGAGTGTACCCGACGTGTAAGTGAGTAAAATATAATATAATTCGACCACGCAGCTTTACATTTCCAAAATTAACTTTATAGGCCTATGTTTTAGGGTTTCAACCAACATTTTGGAAAATAAATCTATGCACGACGGTGCTGAATAGCTGCAAAATGGTTCGCACGCCATTCCGCATATTGGGAGTATCTTCAATACACAAAGCATTGCGTGCTTCGCACGCCAACCGCACGGTAGAATCCACCGCATGGCTTTGAACCGGGTACTTCTACGGTATTTTACGTTTTGATCGATTTTGGAGGAACGAAGCGAGCTATAAGGACGCGAAAAAAAAAGAAAACGTGCAGAATAACATCCTACATTTATATTTGTACAAAAAAAAAAACTCAAAAACAAATTCATTCTCGTAGGAAAAATCTAAAAAAATAGTTACTTCCGTTCAAAAAACGTACTTCCAGTTGTTGAATTTTTTTGGTTAACGAACACGTCCGAGCGACGTAGACAACCAACACGTTGCAACGGAAATTAGCCAGTTGCAAGGCGCTAATTAGACTTGCTAATTAGAACCACAAAACATTAAAAGTTAACGAATTTAAATTTTAAAGACAGCATAAGAATCAGTAAATTAAAACGTAAATAAAAGAAAGAATAAGTTTTTGATGATATATGCATAGTTTCAGAGTTATTAAAGAAGTTAGTTTAACGTTTTATCAATCAGAAAATAACAGACAGAGGCGATATGAATTGTACTAAGTTCAATCGACAAGATGGGACAGGAGAATTCCTGTCGAGAACGGCAAGAGTTTGTCAGCTTCTACTTGTTGCTAGGCAGATCTAAAACCATGTTAAATTTTGATAATTAGAAATGTTGTATATTATTTTAGTTAATTAAAAAGAGGGGAAAAAGACGAATAAAACAGTATAAAAAGTTTTTTAATAGAGTAATTAATTTAGGAGTTATAGCACAAAAAGTAAGACCAAAAAATGAAAAATTGTTTGTGTCGAATAAATTCAAGAAACTAATTAGGCCTAATAGAGACCTAATAAGGCCTATAAAAGAATAGCACAAATACATTTCAAAATAAAATTAACTTAGTAACAAAAAAGGGATTTAAAGTCATTAATTTGCATAAAAAGGCCAATAACTTCAAAAATAAAGTTAAATTCAAAAATTGAAAAGGGGGGAAAAATCGACATACTAACAAAAGGTAATTATGCAAGGTTTAGACAAAAAATCATAATTAAAATTAACGTAATTAAATAATAAAACTAAATAACTTTAAAGTTAAACAAAAGGGAGAAAAAATTAGAATAGTTAGTAATAAATAGCAGAAAAGGTTAGAAAATAGTTAAATGCATTGTAATATCACTTGAGATGTGAGAAAGGTAAAATCGGGGGGGAATAAAACACAAAAATCGGCAGCGCAAAATTAGGCTTCCGAAAATCAACCATAGCGGGAGAACCAAACAAGATAGAAGAAATCCAAAAACATATTCGTTCGTTTGGGAACCAAACGAAGAGGATAGGAAGAAGAAAATTCCAAATTTGATAAAATTCACAGAATTAAATTTCAAAATTCAACGAAAACTTGCGGAGCAAATAACACGGCGAAAAAAGGGCGTACGACTTCAAATCAAAGGGCTACGTGAGCAGAAGGTCGTCATGTACAAGATGAGACCAACAAAACCAAAATTGGGCCAAGGACAAGAAAGTTACGGCAGTTTGAAACTTTCAAAGCCAAATTGCATTGATTTCAAGAATGAACACGCCGAGCAAAAGTAAACAATAACGAGACAAATCTGCCGAGAAGGGGAAGGGCGAGAGCCTAAAGTCGGTAGACTTGTCGAGTTAGTTCAGTTTTAGATACCAGACCGTCACCACGTACTTCAGAGATCCTAGAAGGGCTTTCCAAGAGACTAGCTGAGGGAACGATCGCAGTGGAACACTCGCAAGAATAGCGGACATTGGGCGTCATCAGCATAAGTCAGAGAGAGTAAATCTTGAAGAAAAACGAGGCGAGGACCTATCTAGCTAACTCCGGCAAAGAGTAACGGGCCGAAAACCGTACTACCATTGGGACTTAACTGGACCTAGGAGGATTCCGGAGGACCAACACCGCCAGGATTGGGAACCGAAGACAGAACATCTTGTTTGTTGTAAGTAACAGATTATCAAGTTGTTTTTGAATCTAGGAAAATTTTAATAAATTCAAAAATCAATAAATTAAATTAATAAATAAATAAAGTAAATTCAGGGGAAAGTATAACGAAAGTAAAATCATTTTAATAATAATTAACTCACATCTCACAGTGGTAAATATCTACGAAAAATTAATTATAAATATATATTCAATTTATCCATTGTAATTTGTGTTGAAAACGCAGTAGCGTAAATTTGATATAGTAATTTTGTTCAATAAATTGGTTATTTCTTGAAAGAGTTGCTAAAATCATTTATAAAATTAGTACAATACCATAAATCATTCAGTGCTCTAATTATAAGGATTCAGGTAAGGCAAAAGTGTTTTCTGATCATATCAAGTATATCTCCACCGGGGACGACCTCGAGATCGGAGTTAGAAAAAGAGCTAGTGTACTAAAGAGAAAACAAAACAAAAGTTTTCTAAAATTTTAAAACAAGAACTGGAAATTAAAGAAAAACAATTTCCAATTCTTGCCATCGCATCAACCACTCAAAAAGGGTCATACGGGCAGGTACAAGTTGACCGAATTTCAAATAAAATTAACTAAAAGGTAAAAAGGTAAGAAAGAGGGGCAAATTTCCCGGCGATTCCGAAAGCGGGAAAAAAGTCGGAAAGAGGCTGGTGCGTGGCAACGTGTACCAAATTTGAACCAAATCGGACTTAAAATGCGGCCGCTAGAGTGCGAACACATATATATATGATTTTTAATGACACCCCAAAACTTGTTCTGGGGACCATGATCGGTGCTCACTTGCTACTCCCGACCTTGGGTCTTACCATAAGGGCCACTGCAATAGCTCATTTTTCCTATGGAAATTCGCTAATAACAACTGATTTCACCCATCATCTGTAACACTTAAACAAACCCAGTATAGATTATACTTTGGGGTTATGTTTACAACTTCAATCAATACAATGTCTTACGAAGTTGATTATTTTAAATATGATTAAAGAACTAATGTATGATATAATATGTTATAATATTTGCTTCGAGGTTATAAACTGAATATAAGTACAACGTTTTATGATCAAAATATTCGTGTATACAAATTTAAAGAAGAGATACTTCTTCGTTTAACTTCGGCAACATTCGTACATCTTCGTATAACATATTCAATTATTAATTTATTCACTATAATACTGTATTACTAGTACGTCTAATCATTTGATCTATCATAATGAAACAAAAAGAAATTAAAACATAATATTTTTATCTTTCTTTAGATTTATAATAATGTATGTAATAATACAGAATTTTAAGTCAGGAAAATAAATTAAATATACACACAATAATTTTAGGTTAGGCCTAGACTGATGGACCAACATTTTACGTTTATCGAATGTATTTACAATGAACGGTCATTTAACTGTGTTTACCTTCTTAGCTTTGACGTTATAATTAATTCTACACCTTTATTATAATAACATTAAACGTATGGAAACGGTAAATATTTGTATAAAAAACAAACTAATAATAAACGGCAATTGAAAGATTAAAATTATGTGTGTATGTTGCCGTTAAGGCTGGTAAAAGGATTGAAGAAAAGGCGCGATGAACTTCGTCCCACGACCGCACACATTTACTTTTTTTACTCTTAAAGTTAGTGGTTTTAGAGTTGTTTGAGAATAAAATAGTTAAATGGTCGCTATTTTTAAAGTATACAAAGAACGTTCTGGTTTTTTGTACCATGGTAAGGAGGTTACGTAACACATATGTACACAAAATTTGAGGTCGATATCTTTTTTATTATTTAAAGATATTAAGTGTTTTGTAAAAAAAAAACAAAATGGATAATTCGAAAACTAAGCATTTCCGGACTTATGTTTATTAAAAACTTTTTCTTATGTTCAGCTATAGGATAGCATGGTGAAATTTTCGACAATATTTTCATATTTAAAAAATAAGCGAGGAAACTTACAGTTCGATAATCACGAGACGGGGAGGGAGTACATACGGCACTGTTTACCCCAGCGTCAGTCAATGCTAATTTACCAAACGACGTGCACGTCTATGTTCGCGACATGACAGTGCGCATTGAACTTTTACGATCTCCAAGCGCAGTGAATATGCGTTGTTTGTATGTTATTTTGTGTTCGTAGTATTTTTATATATCAGCCTGATGATGGGCTGATAAGTCCGAAATTGCAATTGTTTTTTAGATAGAGAAAAACCAACAAGGATCACTGACGTGAGTAAAAAATCACTTATAATTAATATTAGAACAATTTTTGCTTGGGGGCAAGGGACGGCCGAATGAGCCGAAAATCCCATTCAATCCGGATCTGAAACGCAAAGGACGCAGTTCCTTTTAATTTTTCAATATGGGCTAGTTCGGCCCTGATCGGGCCACTTCAGCCGTGCACGGCCCGACACGCCGTTCGCAGTTGGCCGTTCGGTCGAACACGGTTCCGGTGGACGACTAACCTAAATACAGTAATGTTTCACAATTTACAATTTTCGGGCGAAATATTTTGCAGAGAATGTGCAGAATGATGTTTCGTGAGTTGTTTGCGAGTTCTCCTTCTGGAAAAAAAACTGTTGAATTAACGTTTTTCAGACGATACCCGATCGACAAGGTAAGAAATAAAAGTAATTCGACCACGCAGCTGAACCGCTGACGTGAGTTGAGCAAATTTCCAAAATTAAGTTTATAGGCCTATGTTTTAGGATTTCAACCAACAATTTGGGAAATAGGTCTATTCACGACGGTGTTGAATAGGTGTAAAATGGTTCGCACGCCATTCCGCATATTGGGAGTATCTTCAATACACAATGCATTGCGTGCTTTGCACGCCATTCCACATATTGGGATTATCTTCAATACACAGAGCATTGCGTGCTTCG
>JAGFPH010003486.1:139561-149829 GCA_018207615.1 Philaenus spumarius
CGTGCGAAGCACGCAATGCACTGTGTATTGAAAATACTCCCAATACGGGGGGTTGGCGTGCAATGGACCGTGCGTCGGCCGTTTCTCATACTGTTCAGTGTCAAGCTCACATTTGCGACCTTAACAGTTAACGTGTTAAAATAGTTTTAAATATCAATCAATCAATTTATTTCCCTGTACACATTTAAACAAATACCTTTCACTATATTGACAAGGAAATTGTGTGTGTGTGTTTTTTTTTTTTTTAATGTTTGACGAGCTCCTACGAGTGAAATAAGTATTTTCTGATGATGGGGACAAGACCTCGAGACTAGTCAAGTATCAACTCTCTTGAAGTCACAAGACGGACCGACAAGGTAAGTAATATATTATAATTATCTGTAACTTGGCACCAAAAAATGAATATCAAATAATTTTGTTAAAGCTTATGTTTTCCGCTATTGTCGAAAAATAGACATATAGGCTAGTTTAAAATTAATGTTTTCGGTAAACAAATTTATTAAAAAAACTTTCATATGAAAGTCCATATTATGATTAATAATGGAAGGCGCCATGTATTAAAAACATGACAGTTGTTAGACGCTTCAAAGAGCAGGACTGTATTTACCAGAACCAGAAAAAGTTAAAAAAATAAGACATCACTGTCAAAGCCAATATCTGTTATTTAAATGTCCTCGTTTTAAATATTTTCCAAATAAACATATTGTACACATAGATAACGACTTTTCAATAAGACTGACATTTATTACGGTACTTCTCTTCCAAATAAAATATCTTTCATTAATAAATACACTACTTGAATTTACATATTTTGCCATTGTTATATTACTATTCGATGTTTCATCACGTGGGAAATATTCTTACGGGTCAACTAGTTATTAAAAACAACATTTTATTTTAAAATCTCAAATTTTAGAATCATCCCGTTTGGTAACTTAAAAATAGGCGCAAAATGTTCTTTAACATGGGAGGGATATTATTGTGTGCTTTTTAAAAGCGGACATTTTTTAAAAGTAGTTATGTTTTAGTACTTTTTCCGCATGGTGGGAAACTGTTTATGGCGCAAAATCTGAATTCAATTATTTACAGTGCTTTTAAAAAGCAGACTCTTTTCGGTATTTTTTAACCCTAAATTACTAAGTTATTATTATTTTCACGAAAAAAATATCACACTGCAATGCCTTTATGGGTTTATTTACTCTCTACTGATGTTTTTGTGCCACAGACATTGTAGGCTTATTTACATCTTTTACACATTTTTATATTACATTACAGCAAAATAAAGTTGATGATAGGCTGCTATTAAAAAAGGTGATAAACAGATCATTGTAAAAAAAATAAAAATACATGAAAAACATGAACAACAAAGGTCTTTAGTTCTCTCGTAGACAAGGATATTTTATGTTTCAGTACTTTTTAGTTGTCATTAAACTGCTTCAATAGTTTGTGTTACAGCAAGCAGGAACATAGCGAGTTCCTCTCAGTTTTTGCATCACGGTGGCTCGACAACGATGTGAAACGATTTTGCCTGACTTTTTACGAATTTATAGACTTTCCCTGGTCTTCGCCGTCAGCAGAAACCCTGCGTAGCAACCAACTGTTTCCAACAACTTCTGATTGGGTTTTACCAGCTTTTCAAAACGATAGATAAATTATGATTTCCTGACAAAGTTAACAATTTAGCACTAAAATACGTGTAATGTTTCGTTTATAATTTTGCACTATCAAATCACTATTTACTATCAACTTTCCCAGAATTATTAAAACGCGTGTTTCAATTATCAGACAACGCAGCTGCACCTACATTGACTAGATTTCTATGTAATGTCAAATTTAAAGACGTCCATTGTTAGTTTTGCTACCCACGTAGCGTTGCAGTGGCTATTTCTTTTTGCCATATCTTATGACAATACAGTAGTAATAAATAAAATACGCAAACCGACCGCGGGTTGCTGGCCTCTGGGAAAGCTGAACTGCACGCCTAGCTGAAATCGTCAGGCAATCAATATTTGAACCTATCATGAAAACGAGACAGATAACACGATTGTTGGTATTGTTTCAATCAACGCTTCACTGACACTATAAAGGATAGAGAAGCACGGTCAACGTCAGTGAACTTAAACACAACCACGGCCAGAAACGACGGTATGGGGGCACCCCTAATAATTTAAAAACCCAAAAAGTTTAAGATTTAAAAAAATGGGACTATATTGGGATTAAATTTCACGCAAAAAAACTCAAAAACTCCAACTTTGAGATTCGAAAGTTTTTCTTGTTAATTATCAACATTCACAAATAATAAGCAATTTTTTAATTTCAAATCCAAAAAAATGTTTTACAAATCAAAAATATTTCTATACCAAATATGCACTGTTTATAGAATCTGAAATGTTTCATAAAGTTTATTGTCTTTTGTTTCTGTTTTTATATAAGTACTATATACCTTGTTCACCGAGAGTTTAAAGTGAAGCACCTCCCCCTATAATAGTTATGGGCCGGGAAGACTGTGTCACACGCGGACCTACCTCAGGGACTAACGTGAACGTTAGGGTGGGCTAGTGAAGACAAAGTTTGTTTACTAAGAACTACTGTGAATCATACGCAGAGTCCCACACGTGATGTTCGTTTGCCTCATTGGTCCAAATCCCTAACATCAGACATTGTAATGTGGTGTTTCACTTTAAACTCTCGGTGAACAAGGTATAGCTTACCCGTACGGCGTTGCCCGTGGTGGTTGGTATTTTCACCCTTTTTAACGTAATTGTATTCTTTTTAAGTGTTCAGTCAGCGATTGGTATTTGGCTTATATATATATATATATATAGATCTTAAATAATAAAAGCACTATTGTCATAATAATAAAAGATCTGAAATTATGATTTTAGTAACTTTGATCCCCCCAAACCCGTCCTAAAATTTCTAAATTTTTCATACCCTTTCTTAGTGAGCCACCTATGGCCCTAGAGGAAACTACATACCAAATTTCATTGCAATCTGTTTGGTAATTTTGGAGAATTCGTGATTTAGTAATTTTTACCCCCCTAAAATTTCCAATTTTTTGAAAACCTTTCTTAGCGAGCATCTATGGCCCTAGAGGAAGCTACATACCAAATTTCATTTCAATCCGTTCTGTAGTTTTTGAGAAATCGTGATGAGTGAGTCAGTGAGTGAGTGAGTGGTATTTCGCTTTTATATATACAGGGTGTATCAGAGCGGGTGGCAGGCTTGTATAGCATTTAAACGAGAATACTTAGACATTTAGACTGATAACCCCCTATTTCGACCTTAAGGAATTCAGGAAAAATGTTTTCAACCCTCTAAAATGCCACAAAAGGGTATTTTTGGGGGTGGGGGTTGGTATTCTCGTTTCAATGCTATACAAGCCGGCCACCCGCTCTGATACACCCTGTATAGATTGAATTTGTCGAAATAGTGCTGTTCAACTTTTGTAAATCTATTTTTATACTCTGCATGTTTTGGGTTGTACAAATTTTCATGTAGGCCTAATTCATATTCGGAAATTAACAGTTTTGTCGTATTTACAGTCCAAGTGAACTTTGTAGTCATTTCGTTATTTAGCTCAATCCTCAAATTCAGTACCTCATTAAATTTTATACAAGGTAGGTAATGCAAACCTGTTAAATTTTATAAAAGAAATGTATTATAAAAGATGGCACATTACACGATCAAAGATCTTTGTCAAAGAACTTTTATAAAACATATTTTATAAAATATTTTACAGTGTAATACGGGCCTAAGACAAGGATCTAAAGTTACCTGTAACATTTGTGCTTTGTTAAATTTACATTAAAACTTTGTAGAGTTAAATCTTTCATTTTCTATACTATCACATTTCACCCCCCCCCCCCCCCGCCCACAATCCCGGGTTCCCCACCTGCGCAACCTTAGGGATATTTTTGTGGAATGCAGAATAAGAATTATTTATTTTATAATGTTTAAATTCATGATTTATTCAAACATCAGTTTAGCTTATGTTCCCCAATATTGTCGAAAAATAGAGTAACAGCTTAAAATTCATGTCTTCGTTACAAAGATGTATTAAACAAACTTGTATATTATACTTCATATTGTTCCTAAGGCGCCATCTATTAACAATCTGTTTAAGAGGATCCGCCTGCATTAAACCTAATTTTCATATCTGTGGTAGTTTTTCAACTTTTTCTCTGATAATTCCTTAAACACCATATATATAGTTTGAACATGACAAAACATATTTTTTACCTAAATCTCTCTCTCTATACATATATATACCGTATACATATATATTTTGGGGTGGGGGGTGGTATTATTAAAAGTTTAAATAACTTTTTTGTTTTATAAATTTAAAAAAATATAATTTATAGTACTTTCTTGTTCCTTATAATTGACTGTATTTTTAATGGTATAAAAACCATTGTAACATAAAAAAAAAAAAAAAAAACAATTTTAGGCGACCTTTAGTAAAACTTTTCAAATTTAACAAATTTGTTTAAATAGATTATAAAAAATAATAGTATTTGATGGTATATAAGGTTGACTATACCATTAGAAATAGTACATGGCATTAGGGTGGTGTGATAAAAACTTCATTAGGCTAGTTCAAAAACTTTAGATTTTATTCAAAAAATTGTTAAACAAGCCTTTGTTTTCGGGAAATTGCGTTCAAAGACTGCGAACATCCAAAAGTCTTTTCCCACTAAAACTCCCCTTCTTATTTCAACTTCTTATGTACAGGTGAACATACTACCAATGTTTGGAATATATGAGTCTAATAATTTTATATAAATACATTTCTTGCATAATTTATAAGAAAAAAATATGTTTTTTTCGAGAATACGAAAAATCCAGAAATACACCACTTTGGTTTTATTGGGTTTTTTTTTTTGTCAAGAAAAATATATGCAGACATGCATTAAACTTTACACATGTTCTCTAAAGGATGCGGAATCAGAAAATATAACTTTTAGAAAAAGTCAAAATTTTCAAGATATGTTTTAATGATGGCGGATCCCATTAAGTGAGTACAGTTCAAAACTTTTAGATTTTTTTGATGTTGAAACCTTTTGTTGACTGGATTAAATACAGTACGTTCGGGAATACCATTGAGACGCCGGAAGAAAATGCGTTATTGTTGTTATAAACGTTACAAAAATTGCACTACATTTCTCCATACCCGTAATAAGAAATAAGTCGACAACACCTGACATGAATTTCTACTTTTACACAACATTTTCAAACGTACAAAACTGTTTTGTTTCGGCGTAGTTTTTTTGGCGAATGAAATGTCAACGTTTCAAGAAAAGAGCAAATTCACGCTCGCTAAAAGCACTAGGCGGGGTGAGGGCGAAGGGCCGGTGGCTTTTCGTGGAAAGGCGGACGATCGGGTAACAAAACAAACCACCCCCACTTCTGAGAAAACCACCCCACGCATTCCAATGAAGTAGGGCGCACCTATATAATAGACGCGGACATTCGATGTTTCTGATGTGAAACGACGCCGCACGGTGGGACACTGTTTATGGCGCAAAATCTGTATTCAATCAACTATTTACAGTGCTTTTAAAAAGCAGACGCATTTCGGTACTTTTTAACCCTAAATTACTAAGTCGTTATTATTTTCACGAAAAAAGATACGACACTGCACAATGCTTTTATGGGTTTATTTACTCTCTACTGATGTTTTTGTGCCACAGATATTGTAGGCTTATTTACATCGTTTACACATTTTTACTTTCTCCCCCCTATACGTAGAATATGGCGAAAGTATTGTTTTCGTCCAAATGTTCGAATTTGAATTTTTAGTGGAATTATCTGTTTTGGTGCTCCCTGAACCCAAAAAATTGCTTAGTGGAATTATCTGTGTTGGTGCTCCCTGAACCCAAAAAATATGTTTAGTGGAATTATTTGTTCTTAAAGCTTCTAGAATGTTCTAGAAACCGGAAACGGGCACATGAACCTATTATGTTATATTTTTAAAATTACTTCCGTTTATATGACACACAATTGTGGATTTACGTGGTTGTCTACGTCGCTCGGACGAGATCGTTAGCCAAAAAAATCCAACAATTTTTTGGTTGCCCCCAGCAC
Organism: Philaenus spumarius; assembly: GCA_018207615.1. NCBI lineage: Eukaryota > Metazoa > Arthropoda > Insecta > Hemiptera > Aphrophoridae > Philaenus > Philaenus spumarius. Next base: position 145,649 of record JAGFPH010003486.1, read on the forward strand.
GTTTTTTGACGGGAAGTAACTATTTTTTTAGGTTTTTCCTACGAGAATGAATTTGTTTTTGAGTTTTTTCTACAAATATAAATGTAGGATGTTATTCTGCACTTTTTCGATCAAAACCCCCAAAATCGACGAAAACGTAAAGTACCATAGAATTACCCGGTTCAAAGCCAAGTGGTAGATTCTACCGTGGGTTTGGTGCAATGCATTGTGTATTGAAAATACTCCCAATACGCGGAATGTTATAGTTATTTATAACTAGGGGAAACCCCGGCGTGCTCCGCACGCCAACCCCATTGGACAGCTTCTATACACATAATCGTGTTATGTTTTGTTTTCTTTATAATAAAGGTGTAGGACTAATACAAAACCACAAAAGTTAAGATGGTAAATAATGTTAAATGTTCAAATCAAATTATTTCGTATATTTTATAACATCCGTTATAATAAAGGTTAAAAGAACCAGCAAGGCTCAGGTCTATACTTCAATAAAAGTCTAACCTAAAAGTTAGAATTAAAAATAAAATTGCATTAAAGTTTGAAATCAGCAGTTAGTGGAAATATTAAACCAAACAGCTGTTTTATCTGTTATTTTATTCAATTGGTTGCTATGGTATTGAATGTAAATACATACAAGAAATATGTGTTCGTTCATCAGCCTAGGCCTAACCCAAGAATTTTTTCCGACTAAATTTACAAATATTAAAATAAAAAAATGTTTTTATCAAAATAATTACAGCCTATGTTACTCGGGGATGGTGTAGCTTTTTATTAGTAAAACTATTTTTTCAATCGGTTCAGTAGTTCCAGAGATTACCGCCTATAGTCTGTACAAAGGTTGCCTCCAACGAGCGCACTGTCCATCGAGCGCTATGTCCATCGAGCGCCCATTCTCGGATTGACGAGGGTCAGAGGGGGGTTGACAAGTCTAGGAGCTTTCCAAAGAGCGCCGCATTTCTGTGTCACCCCCTTCGACCACCTGTACTTGTAGTATTTACTTCTGATCACGTGAAAATTTTAAAATAAAAATTACGGTTTTCATGAAATTTAACATCAAAGATTTTAATTGGCCGCCATCTTGAAACTGTTTAAGATATCGTAACGAAATTTTATACACTCGTTTGACCTACCAAGGTACACGTTCGTGCCAAATTTGAAGTTTCTATATAAAATAGTACTCAAGTTATAAAATAATTTTAAAAAACACAAACAGACAGACAGACAGAAAACTAGGAATTTCAGACCCATATTTATGTGACGTTCTTTGGTTGTCTTGACCTAAGGAACAAATACACAAAATTTTTCCAGGGATTTTGTAAACACCCAGTATACAGTAAACCGCATCTTCCACAAAATTACAGTTTAAGTTTTATATACATTGCTTAAATGCATGCTTAAAAATATTTGTTTTAATCCACTAGTTGTGACATTTTAGCCAATCAGCTGGCGTAAACAATGAACCTTTTCGCATTTTTTCCATCCACTACCAGAATATTAAGAGTACAAATTTGAAGTGTTGTTTGAACTGGGGTCCGCGGACCTTTCTTTGGATCCCTGTCGCTAAATTACTTCTGGCAAACCATGTGCGATGATTCGTGACAGGCACGCCTTGATTTTGAGGTGTCTTTGACTAAAAGTGGGCACGCAATCCCGGCTGTCGCTAACAACGAACCTTTTTGCACTTTTTATTCCACTAATAGAACACTTAGAGTTAAAGTTGATGTTTTCTTTTATGATTGATGTATAAACTAATCAAGATATATTTAGACATATTAAATCCGCTTTTGAGGGATACGCATGCTTATATTACGTTTAATTTAGGGTTTTATAACATTTGTAGATGATTTGAGGGGATACATATTTAGGTCAGAAGTAAATACTACAAGTGCAGGTGGTCGAAGGGAGTGACACAGAAATGCGGCGCTCGTTGGAAAGCTCGTAGACCTGTCAACCCCTCTCTGACCCTCGTCAACCCGAGAGTGGGCGCTCGATGTACATGGCGCTCGTAGGAGGACACAATGTACAAACATGCATGCGAATCATAAATTCGACCCTCGCTCCCACACGCGCAGACACACTCACACGGACTACCTGTTTAATGGTTCTCCCATGAATCACCAACTAGCCTTTGCGCTACAAAATCACATTTTTCTAACCGTTAACTTTACTTAATTTTTACTCTAATTACTGAACTCTAAATATTATTTCCTCGCAAATTGAGTCCAAACACGGTACAATTGCATCAACTCTAAGCGGGTTTACGGTCAGTACGTTAGAAAATCATAAATTTGACTACTTAAAAATTGTTATAGCCATTTTATTTGAATTAGTACGATGACAATAACATATATAATTACAGCAGTTCTAGTAGTGATTTCAAACGTTTGCAAAAAACAAAGACACTAAATCAGAATCAATACAATTCGACCACGCAGCTGAACCGCTGACGTGAGTTGAGCAAATTTCCAAAATTAAGTTTATAGGCCTATGTTTTAGGGTTTCAACAAACAATTTTGGAAATAGGTCTATTCACGACGGTAATGAATAGCTGCAAAATGGTTCGCACGCCATTCCGCATATTGGGAGTATGTTCAATACACAATGCATTGCGTGCTTCGCACGCCATTCCGCATACTTAGAGTATATTCAAAACTCAAAGAATTGCGTGCTTCGCACGCCATTCCGAATATTGTAAGTATCTCCAACGAACAAAACATTGCGTGCTTCGCACGCCAACCCCCGCATTGGGAGCATCTTCAATACACTAAGCATTGCGTGCTTCGCACGCCAACGCCGTATTGGGAGTATGCACAAAGCATTGTGTGATTCGCACGCCAATCCCCGTATTGGGAGCATCTTCAATACACAAAGCATTGCGTGCTTCGCACGCCATTCCGAATATTGGAAGTATCTTCAACAAACAAAACATTGCGTGCTTCGCACGCCAACCCCGTATTGAGAGTATGCACAAAGCATAGCGTGATTCGCACGCCAATCCCCGTATTGGGAGCATATTCAATACACAAAGCATTGCGTGCTTCGCACGCCAACCCCGCAAAAACAAGAAACTAAATTAGAATCAATATAATAGCGAACGTATATTAAGAGTAAAATAAAAATAATTACAAATTCATTTTGCAACGTTACTGTACAATAACATACAAACAACATTTATACATACAAACAAACACACAAATTAGTATAGATCCAGCTGAACCGAACGAGGTAACGTCTAAAATTTGTTTTCTGCGGACAAACGTTACATAATACATTATAGATTACATAACACGATCAATTAGTTATATAACTACGAAATACAGCCTCCTAGATTTACTTTTTGTGTATGGGCAACAACTCGTATACTATATTTGTTCTGCTCTTAACACCACTAAAGACACAGGAAACGTAGTACTAATGACTAACACGTGGAGCGCTGCTAAAATCAGTGCCAATGTTAAGGCCGTCAACCTAGATTCAGATGTTTATTGTTCTACAGGCTGTTTGTACGCGTTAACCTCGCAGGGATTGATTGAATTAACCGAAAACAGGTGACGAATTGCATTTATGAAACCAGGCTAGCTTTACTTACAGAAACTAAAGAGTGTTCCCTAAAAACATTGCTCTCTTTATTTAAAAACAATAAAATGAAACAAAACGTAAACAAATACACTCAGTTGTGTTCTTTATTTAAATGGTAGGTTTTGGCTACAAAGTACCGACTCATCCCCATAGATTATTACTAGTAAGACTGGATCGCTGACTGCGTGTTGCGAGAACGCACCGGCGCTCTCAAGTTGCCCCCACCACTGTAAGGGCTCCGCTGTGCAGCGATAGCATGGAGAGGCGGGCATTGTTTCGTTTGTAAACACGTTCACTGCTACGCAAATTTCATATTTCCTATGCTAGGTAGGAGCTGCCTTTTTATATTTTTTATATTTATAGCCTAAATGAGTATAAATTACTTCATCTTTATTTTTTAACCTTTCTACTTAATAATCCTTAATACTTTATTGCGTCCATAGCAATTGGCGTGCGGAGCACGCAATGCATTGTTTATTGAAAAAACTCCCAATACGGGGTTGGCGTGCGAAGCACGCAATCCATTGTGTATTGAAAGCACTCCCAATACGGGGGTTGGCGTGCGAAGCACGCAATGCATTGTGTATTGAAAATACTCCCAACAC
>JAGFPH010003487.1:0-10627 GCA_018207615.1 Philaenus spumarius
TCAAAAGAAGCCAAGGACGAGATTCCGCGTGATAGGGCATTAAAAAGGATTAATGTTCCAATTAATGTTAGGTATAATGGTGAAAAGATTCCAATTACCAACAAAGCGTCGCGGCGCAACCAATGTATCCATAACTGTGAATATTCTAGTAAACGTTGTAATCCAAATAAGGCGAAGTCAAGCACTACACTACACTGCAATTTTTCCGACCACTCGATGAATAATAAAAATAATAAAAAATATAAAAACAATAAACCAACTTGTAAAAAATTAATATCTGTAGGAGGAGCAGAAACACGTAACCAAAATCTACCGTTTAATAGGCGTGGAAAAATATCGAAAGTTAGATTTAAAAACACTGCTACTTCTGATGTAAATAAGATTAAATTAAGTAGGAAACACATTAGGTTCAAAGAGAAAGTAGGCCTAATGGAAAATCAGCTGTGTGGTCTTAGACAAGGAGGGGAGACGGTAACCCGAGCAAAAGGGCAAGTAGCGATTCCAATGAAGAAATGTAACAAGATAACTTTGACAAAGGAGTATAGTCATGGTACTATACTAACGGAACAGCAAGAAGGCCTACTACAGAAATTAATAGAAAAATATAATACAGTTTTTTCTGAATTGCCGGGACTGTGTAAAAATTACGTTCATGAGTTAAAGGTTAATGCAACAGACACCTTTGTGAATCGTAATTACCCAATCCCCATGAATCATCGAAAGCTCGTAAGGCAGGAAATAGAACAAATGTTAGAGAATAATATAATAGAGAGATCGCGGACACCTTACATCAACCCTATGGTTACAGTGGTGAAACCGGATGGGTCCATTAGGTTGTGCATGGATGCTAGGAAGTTAAATAAGATCATAGTTCCAAATTATGAGAGTGCGCCACCTATAGAAGACATTTTAAGGAAAGGGAGACGCACGAAATATATTTCCAAAATAGATTTAACGTCAAGTTTCTGGCAGGTACCATTGACACAGGAGTCCAGGAAGTATACTGGGTTCCTTTTTGACAACAAGGTGTACAATTTTAAGGTACTTCCATTCGGTTTACAGAACTCTCTAGCAGGATTAGTGAGAGCAGTAGATTTAACACTAGGAGGTGAGGTGGAAGGATTTACGCTGAATTATGTAGACGATTTACTCTGCCTTTCCGAGACTTTTGAAGACCACCTGCAGCACTTGGAAATGATATTCCAAAAGTTTCAAGATGGCGGACTAACCATAAACCCTAAGAAAACAATATTTTGCCAGGAGGAGGTGAAGTTTTTGGGGTTTATATTTGCACCATCGGGAATACGCACAGATCCGGAAAAGCTTTCTACTATACAGGAGTTTCCAGAACCGCGTAGTGTAAAGCAACTGCAATCATTTCTGGGGTTTGTGAACTATTACTCAAGGTTTACAGCAAAGTATGCGACGGCAACTAAACCATTATACCAACTGTTGCGAAAGGACAAGAAGTGGGAGTGGTCATCGGACATGCGACAGGCGTTCCAGGAGGTTAAGAAGCTGTTCAGGGAATCCGTAGTTATCGCCCATCCAGAAGAAGGGAAAGAAACATTTTTGCAAACGGATGCGAGTACAGGAGCAATAGCAAGTCAACTTTACCAGCTAGACGCGAACGGGCATATCCAAGTGATAGTTTTTGTGAGCCGAACACTCAAAGCGTATGAAAAACACTACACCATATGTGAGCTGGAGCTATTGGCGATTGTGCACGGGCTGAAAAAGTTTCGACCACTAATCGTAGGGGCACCCTTAACGATCATTACGGATAACATGGCACTTAGGTTCTTAACGTCTTGCAAGTTCGGCAACAGTAGGATGACACGATGGATTTTGGGAATCCAGGAGTACAACCCCAGAGTAATGCACTGCGCGGGAAAAGATAACATCCCTTGCGATATAGCAAGCAGAATGTACGAAAACAGCGTAGGACAGGAAGACCAACGGAGAGTGCGAATCCAACAAATAAGGATGAATCCAGGTTTTACACAGTTATTGCAGGACTGGAGAAACAGACAGATGGCGAACCCTGAATGCTTAGAAATAATACAGGATATTGTAAATAAAGTAGATTATAGAATTGAAAATAATGTATTATGTAAATTTGTAAATGGAATATTGAAAATTGTAGTACCAGAGAACGCGGTAAAAGAATTCATAAAACACGTGCACGAAACGTACGGTCACGCAGGAAGAAATAAGATATATAATATGATTAAAAATAGGTGGCATTTTAAATATATGAACAATCGAATTATGGAAGAGATTAGAAAGTGCGATATTTGTCAAAGAGCGAAATACCCGAACCAATATTTAATAGGTCAAAGTAGGCCAATCATAACAAATAATATAGGCCGAGTAGTGGCGATTGATTTCTTAGGACCACTACCAAGAGGTTTAGGAAATGTACAACATATATTAGTGGTAGTGGATATTTTCTCTAAATATGTAAAACTTTACACAGTAAGAAATCCTACAACCGAAAATAGTATAGATAAAATGAGGCAGTACTTTGCAGAAGTTGGCAAACCCGAAAGTATCCTAACAGATTATGGCAAGGCGTTTACTTCAGGGAATTGGAAGGAGTGGATCCAGGAAGAAAGAGTTCGGCATGTACTAATCCCTATAAGACATCCACAAGTAAATCTGGCGGAGAGGGTGAACCGAGAAATTGTGCGAATGCTTAGAACATATTGCTACAACCGACAGGCAAATTGGAAACAATACCTAGAATATATACAGGATGTTCTAAACACAACGCCGCACGACACCACAGGATACACCCCTCAGGAAATACAGTTTGGCCAGGAGGCGAGGTACGTGTGGGATGAAGTCTTCCCGAGGGAACAACCGAATCCAAGAGAAGAAACGGTACGCGAAAAACACCAGAAGTGCCAGGCCAGGATCATAAGGGCCGGAAACCAACGAGCTGCTAAACAAAACCATGGTTGCAGATTTACAAACTTCAATGTAGGGGATTTAGTGTTAGTAACACAGAACACTAGCATTATGGCGAGTAAATTTAAAGGCGAGACCAGAAAACTGTTTCTTTTATACACGGGACCTTTCCGAATAAATGAAAGAGTACGAAATAAAACCTATATTATAGAAGACCGGGTTACAGGAAGAATAAAGGGAAAATATGATGTTCGAGATCTCAAACCATATATTCAATAAGTAAAGTTGTCATCCAAGAATAAATTAACACTGTAAATATTATTGTATTGAAGAAAAGGTAGGCCTAATGCATAAAGTGATTAGCCATACTGGGGAATCCCAAATGTAAATATTTTGATTGTATGTAAACACAAGCGGTGCGATGAGTTTGTAAAGGGCAGAGAACAAATTAGCCAGGAAGGGATGGTTGAAAACAGCTGAGCGGAAACAAGATCAAGGTCAGGCAGTGGGGAGAGAGAACACAGTACGATGCAATGAATGAAGTAGGCCTAAATAAATAACGCGACTCATTGATAGATACAGGGTAAGGCCTAAGCACTTTTCGAATACACGCAAAGGCATTGCTTGTGGTTTTAAAGTAAGTTGTACATACAGATCCAGGAATAAAACTTTTGAATGCAATCTACAAACAATTCAGGAGCCTGGAATGTCCTAATATACGAGTAAGGGGTATATAGGGGTTGCATATACTTGGAGAAAAGGTAATTATGCGTAAAATTAGTTAGGAGAGTCTAAGTAGTTAAGATTCTGGAAGGAAGAAAGTAAGCTATAACCTAGGAATCAATTAAGGAAAGGAAACTGTAATGGAAAAATATAAAGGAGGATACTAGGGAAAAGCAAAGGAAAACTATTTAGTACACTTAAAAAGAAAAAAAAAAAAAACTCTCAATTATTATAGTTGAAGCCACTTAGGCAAATAAATAAAAAATTATCAAACCATAAAGGGTAAATAATGTAAAACGTATAAAACGCGGATTATAAAAATTCGGGAAGTATGAATGCGGGGAAATAACAGTAGTATAAAAACGTAACCCAGTAGAATATTGTTAGTTTGTTATCAGGCAAATTAAAATGTGTCCCTGTATTTATATAAGTAGTGTACAATATGAACATGTGTTTTCAGTGGAAGTGAACTCATCCAGTGAGCATTTCAAAAGGAAATGTATACCATGGTATATTATGTAAATGTAATTTCAGAGTATGGAGAATAAGAAGAACAATGAAAAGTATAGTATGAAATGTATAAAAATATTATAAATGTGTGATATGTAAATTGTTAGATTAGGAAGGCAGAACTAGATAGAATAAGAATGAAATAAGATATAAGGAAAATGAAAAAGGAATGATATTATATTTAAAAGGTTTCAATATCTTGGGTTTTTGGCGGAGCCGATCAAACCAGATATCTTAAGAGGGGTAGCTTACAACGGACAAAACTCGTTGTAGGTCTTGAGTTTAAATTTGCAATTAATTTTGTAAGTTTGAATAATATGGACTTGCCGGGAGTTAAAGCCAAATGTAGGTCACGAGATCAGCATGTATACGCGGGCGGTCTGTTATCGGGTAGAATTAAACTTTTGGACCCTGCCTGTCTGAAAAGGATTGGGAACTTATAAAAATTACTTAAAAGATTCCTACGGGAAGCCAAAATCCAAGTTTTGAATAAAAAGTAAAAATCTTCGGGAAATGCATTACGCTAACGGCGGGTGTATTTACTGCAAGATTAGATATTAAAAAATCATAAAGTTACGTAAGATACGAGCTTTCAAAGAATGAGAAAATTTTCAAAATTCCTCTAATTTAAAAAAGAAAAGGTTTTTAGGCTTTTCTTGAAAAGGCCTAAAATAAAGGTGAAATAAGTTTTAGCGAAATTTTGTCATATAAAAAAGTTAATGGTAATTCATAAAGTTTAAAGGATAAAAAAGTAGGTTAAAAATAAAGTTTTTTAAATTCTAACTAATACAAGTTTTAGTATTGATAAATGTAAAATATAATGTAAAAGAAAAACTAGAAAATTTATAAAAGGAAAAAGGTGATAGAATTTGCACCTTTACAGCTAATGGAAAATTTAAACTCAAACTTTTAACAATTCAAAATAGTAAATAGTATGCAAACGAAGTAGTTATGTAAAAATAATCCAGTATTTGAAATATGTTTCGGGAGTAAAGTAAAACCCTAGTTTGTGAAAAATCGTTGAAGTCCCTAACTCCATAGCAAGACAACCAGAAGCAGAAATGAGATGAAAATCCGGCTAGTGAATGAAAACCAATGGACAAGAAAAGTGGAAAAAGAAAAACCGAAAGAAGTGTAAAATTAAGACTTTTCCGGGAAAAATCGCCGCGGAAAAACGCGCGCGGGTCGTGTACGCGAACCAGGAGTCGTACGAACGTCACTCGAGTTCGTGTGGAAAGGTAACAACGAGCTGAGGAAAATGATGTCAGTTTCAGGAAAATCGGATAAAACCTGGAAGGGTTACAGGGAAAAAGGATTTCCATAGCACAAAACTGAGGGAAGCCAGATAAGAACGCAAGACAGTAGAGGGGAGGTCCAAAGACGAGACTGATGGAAGGAGAACAGGGTGACCAGTTTACGAAAAGGGGCGTACTCAAAGAAACAATAGAAACTTAATTAAAACAAAGGCTAAATCATGTTACAAAATTATGAAAAAATTATAATAAAATTCAGGATGAAAAGTTACGTAAACTAGTAGTTTGAAATTGGCGAAAAAATGGATTTTAAAGCATTTTCGAAATACAGTGGTAGAAAGCTTAGGTTGGCAATGAAATAGTGCCGAAAAACATTATATAAACGATTGCTCGGGGAAACTCGGGATGGATTATTATTTCTGCGATGTAAGTTAACGCATCGAGAGCAGATACTTGTTTTTTATAAAATACTTTAGCGTGCTAGAAGCTGAGTATTTTCTTCGTTAAACTTTAAATTTTTATAACAAGTAAGAAGATACGGCATAGCGGTTATCATCTGGGATGCAGCAATAGACACCGAATTAACTCTACAAGAACGTCAGTGGCAACTTAGTCTATACAAGTTGGCCTAACTTGGGATTTCTGGAAGAAAAACATAGCCTACAGGACAGCTGATACATGGAGTGATTCGTATAGCTTCCAGACAGGACTCCAGGACACCACCAGGCGGCCACCAGGACATGCAACTGTAGCTACGAGGGAATAGACGAACCGGGATAGCAGACACGGCATCACCACATCCATCTTTAAGAAGACATCCATCATACATCCAGACAACCCTACAGGACTCCACCTTCACCCACAAGACAACTCTATCAGCACGCAGAACATCTGTAGCTTGTCATCACTAGACAGCGTTCGCGGATTTCACCACAACGTCGCGACGCCTGGACAAGTGTGAAAAGGTCGGTAGAAGCGTAAAATACGTTAGTCCCCATTAAATTGCCTGAAGTAAATTCAAATAAATTTATTTTAAATACTGGGTTACGTAGGATGTTAGATTAAGAAATATTTGTAATTAATTAAAGAAGTAAATTCATTAAATCGTAAATTCAAATCTTCATTAAAGTATAAATTAAATTAAATTGAGAAATAAAATATTAAAATAAATTATAATTAATTAAGAGATTAGTTCTGCCTTATAGTTTAAAAAAGTTATTATTTTAATTGAGAAGAAAGTTATTATTTGGTTTTATTTGAAAAATATGAAATACAAGAATTTTGTTTTATGTTTAAAATTAGAAAAAAGATATTATTAAAATTTTATTTTGTTTTATAAAAGGTTATTATTTACAAAAACACCTAGTATTCAAATATCCCAATAGTTTATGAATTTTGGATTAAGAATTGATAAAGTGAAATTTCATAAAATAATTGCAAGCACAAATAAGCAATTTACAAGGTTAGTTCCAGTGTACTCACTCTTCAGAGGTTTACAAAAAGTAAAATTATTAACTTGTGTTCTTACTGAGCTAAAATTAAAAATAAATTACTGGAAGTATAAAGTAAAGTTTTTTGTCAGAATAGTCAGTGAACTGAATATTCGACACATAGTTATTTCACCTAGGCCAAACAAAGTGAGATTGCCTATAAGACTTCCAGTAGGTGGAAATAACTTATTCTCCAACGAAGAATTTTCTCAAAAAGAATATTCGTTGTAGAATATATGTCGTTGGCCAACTTTAAAGCTAATTATAAATAATTAATAAATAAACAAAATTAATTATGAGACGTCTCTCTATATATAAAAAAAAATTGTGAAATTTCTAATATGCAGCCCTTGGGGCTAAGGTCCGAAATGTGCTAGCTTGCTCCTCCCAAATATTAAATACTAACATATCCTAAATAGTACACATATACAAAAATTACTTTTCAAAATACAGCCTATTTAACAGTTAACATAAAAGAAAAAGAACAACTGCAGATCGTTCATATTTTAAATTAAATTCTGTCTTTAATTAAAGCACTGTAGAAATATTTTGTTAATTTTTTTTTTAAAGTTCTGTTGGAAAGTAGGCCTTTTCAAAGCGTAGCTGTTGCAGGTTATGCCATTGTATTTTATAACATTCCCTGGAGTTGAACCAGTATAACTGTATAACATAAATAACAATTTCTTTTTTAGAAAACTTGCAGCTAATTTAAATAAGCATAAAAGATAGTTCTTTGAGTTGGCTGTTTTATTAAAATTTGTAGCACAAGATGGCAAATTGCTACTTAGATTGTAATGGTTAATACAACATGTGTAATGTTGCATAAGACTGTCTTTACATGTTAGCTAAGCCACATGGTAACATAAAAAAAATGTTAACGTTTAGTTACATATCAGTAATATTATGCTTATAGCTTATTAAAAGTTTTCGATATTGGTTACACTGTAGAAAACTACACAGTTATAGTTAATTAATACAGAGCAGTTTAGGCTTGTTTGTGGAAATATGTTTAGGCTTTAGCAATAACCAACATGATATCGGCTTTATAGTTTTTGTAGGCTGTAAGATTTATATTTAAAATTTAGGCTGTAGTAAAAAAATGAAATACATAAGTTTCTCTAATAAATTGAACAAAATGAGTTAGGAAGTTGTACATAAACCAAAAGTGGAAATAACCTTATTAAGTTTTACAAGTAAATATTTTATAATTATCAAGGTAAAGCTAAAAACATTCCTACCTGGTATCCGGAAAACAAAGGTTTAGAAGAAAGTCATGTTATTTAGCGACACACCGTCGTTAATCGCGACTAAATTATTTAAAGTGTAACAACATAACTACCACTTGGCAGCGTCTTAAAGGTTTTGTTCGTAACGGTCTAATGGCCGACGCTTTAGAACACTCCTATGACCAAGCAAAATTTTAACTGAATAGATAAAGAACAGCTGATGGGTTGTGAGACAACGACCTCTGTTCAGTTATGCACGATTAGAAAGTAATACCGTACAGAGTCGACGTCTGGCGGAGAAAAGGATAACTATTTGGGAAATGTCGGTAAGGATAAATGATAGAAAGGTTGTAAGTAGTTGATGGGACGTTACAGTTTGTCAATGTCGTTTATTTTAGTAACTTTGTAAACATAACAAATTAAAAATCTATATTTTAATTTATATTCTAGTCTGTTTTATTATATTATTGTAATCTAGTTTACAAAAATTGAGAAGCACAGTATAAAAAGTTTAAGATATTTTATGTGTATATTTACTTTAAATTAAAACTTTCCTATACAATTAAACCAAATCCCTTTTATTTATTATCTAAAAACGTATTATGGAAGATTTTAGCAATGATTTATAAAATAAATTACTACACTTTGTGAAAACAAGTCTTTCATTTTCGTAAATGAGAAAAGTTTCAATTGCAGACGTAGTTAGTAACACAATTTAACGAGTTGATGTTGTTTCTAATTTGAAAGTTAATACAGTATTTAAACGAAATACAACATAATATTTGCATCTTAAGAATAAATACATTGTACGAATGTAGATCTTCTTTACTTAAACATCAAACGTCGAAACTCTATGTTGGTACATTGATTAAAAGTACTTTATAACACGTACATAAATATCATACAGGAAGATAAATTTGTTTAAAATAGTGAATATTAGATACATATGTAAATTAAATAGATATTTAAATTACAATATAAGGACTTTACTGGACTGGTCTTGACCTTACTTGACTAGATTAGACTGGTCAGGACGAGACGGGACGATACGGGACGGAAGTGGACAGATCGAAACGAAAAGTAACGAAAGGAAATAAAATGAATAAACATTATAAAATAATATAAAAGTTGATAATAATTTAGTTAGAATTATGTATATTTATATATATTTGAAAAGCAGTATGTAAACAAATTAATATGAATCAGTTTCATACAATTTAGCTAAATATATTAACGTACTATTATAATAACATTGAAATGAAATGAAAAATGCTATATTTCACAACAAAAAAACACTAATACAATATTATGTAAATTTGCATTGCAAAAGCATAACTTGATTAGGCAGTCTGCTTGGTTAGGTGGTAATTTCAAACACAAAATCAAACTTTACATCAAAGAAACTTAATACATTACTCATTTTCTGATCATAAAAATAACAAATAACTTTAGAACACATTAATTTAATAAACACATCTGGACTACCAATATACACATATTTATTATTCCAAAACGGCAAAATGTCTTAAAAATGTATTCCATTAATGATAATAATTCGAAATTAAATTCTTGAATTAAGCCCATCTGTATTGCCATGCTTGTTGAGAGAATTTTGCAAGCCGCGTCCAATCTTGGCCATTCAAATACTTTAAAACCTCTTCACTATAGTAACATTGTATTTTATGAAGCAACTACAGTAAGCGCAATAGCTGAGAGGCTAAGTGACTAAGAACATTCTGCTACAATAATAGACAACGCATTTACAGGTACGAATCAATGTAATACAGGGTATCGATTTCTGCGTTACAAGCTGTTCCCCAAGTCTTAATTTTTTTAACTGGCACGAAATAAAAGATTAAAAATAACCTTCTTTATTGTTGTGTAAAAAGTTTTGCGATTATTGTAATTTAATTCACCCGATTTAACCGTAATACGACTTATTTCGTCTACAGTAAAAATTATACAATTAAGAACATGTTATATTTGTTCTATAACATGTATTAAAATATGTATAAAGTAAAAGTAGTTTTTCTTATTTGTTCAAGAAAATAAATTTTAATTTAATTTGTATATAAGAAGTTTACTGATAGTTATTGCGACTTATTCGTTGGAAATAAGCAGTGTTATAAATTGGGTTTACTATTTCAAAAAGTATGTTAGCTGTTAACATGTACACTTTATATATCTGAACCAGCTTTAAAAAAAAAAAAAAAAAAAAAAAAAAACAGGATTATAAAATATAAGTAGAAGAGTACAGAACATAGTTATGTTTAACAAATACAATTACGTAAACCAAATAGCTTTACTTCTGTTCAGAATATTTTAGATTTCGTCATTATGGTAATATAATTTTAAATCAATATGCTTAACTTGTAGTTTGTGTAAAACAAAGCTAATTTATTAAATGTCATTTGCCCAGTGCCGATTGTAATTTGTTTTGCATTGTTATTTTAAATAACTGCAACGTTTTAGTTGTATAGGTCTAGCTAAGCCCATAATGTCAAAACCCCTT
>JAGFPH010003487.1:10727-34303 GCA_018207615.1 Philaenus spumarius
ATTGCAAATTTAAACTCAAGACCTACAACGAGTTTTGTCCGTTGTAAGCTACCCCTCTTAAGATATCTGGTTTGATCGGCTCCGCCAAAAACCCAAGATATTGAAACCTTTTAAATATAATATCATTCCTTTTTCATTTTCCTTATATCTTATTTCATTCTTATTCTATCTAGTTCTGCCTTCCTAATCTAACAATTTACATATCACACATTTATAATATTTTTATACATTTCATACTATACTTTTCATTGTTCTTCTTATTCTCCATACTCTGAAATTACATTTACATAATATACCATGGTATACATTTCCTTTTGAAATGCTCACTGGATGAGTTCACTTCCACTGAAAACACATGTTCATATTGTACACTACTTATATAAATACAGGGACAGATTTTAATTTGCCTGATAACAAACTAACAATATTCTACTGGGTTACGTTTTTATACTACTGTTATTTCCCCGCATTCATACTTCCCGAATTTTTATAATCCGCGTTTTATACGTTTTACATTATTTACCCTTTATGGTTTGATAATTTTTTATTTATTTGCCTAAGTGGCTTCAACTATAATAATTGAGAGTTTTTTTTTTTTTTTCTTTTTAAGTGTACTAAATAGTTTTCCTTTGCTTTTCCCTAGTATCCTCCTTTATATTTTTCCATTACAGTTTCCTTTCCTTAATTGATTCCTAGGTTATAGCTTACTTTCTTCCTTCCAGAATCTTAACTACTTAGACTCTCCTAACTAATTTTACGCATAATTACCTTTTCTCCAAGTATATGCAACCCCTATATACCCCTTACTCGTATATTAGGACATTCCAGGCTCCTGAATTGTTTGTAGATTGCATTCAAACGTTTTATTCCTGGATCTGTATGTACAACTTACTTTAAAACCACAAGCAATGCCTTTGCGTGTATTCGAAAAGTGCTTAGGCCTTACCCTGTATCTATCAATGAGTCGCGTTATTTATTTAGGCCTACTTCATTCATTGCATCGTACTGTGTTCTCTCTCCCCACTGCCTGACCTTGATCTTGTTTCCGCTCAGCTGTTTTCAACCATCCCTTCCTGGCTAATTTGTTCTCTGCCCTTTACAAACTCATCGCACCGCTTGTGTTTACATACAATCAAAATATTTACATTTGGGATTCCCCAGTATGGCTAATCACTTTATGCATTAGGCCTACCTTTTCTTCAATACAATAATATTTACAGTGTTAATTTATTCTTGGATGACAACTTTACTTATTGAATATATTGTTTGAGATCTCGAACATCATATTTTCCCTTTATTCTTCCTGTAACCCGGTCTTCTATAATATAGGTTTTATTTCCTACTCTTTCATTTATTCGGAAAGGTCCCGTGTATAAAAGAAACAGTTTTCTGGTCTCGCCTTTAAATTTACTCGCCATAATGCTAGTGTTCTGTGTTACTAACACTAAATCCCCTACATTGAAGTTTGTAAATCTGCAACCATGGTTTTGTTTAGCAGCTCGTTGGTTTCCGGCCCTTATGATCCTGGCCTGGCACTTCTGGTGTTTTTCGCGTACCGTTTCTTCTCTTGGATTCGGTTGTTCCCTCGGGAAGACTTCATCCCACACGTACCTCGCCTCCTGGCCAAACTGTATTTCCTGAGGGGTGTATCCTGTGGTGTCGTGCGGCGTTGTGTTTAGAACATCCTGTATATATTCTAGGTATTGTTTCCAATTTGCCTGTCGGTTGTAGCAATATGTTCTAAGCATTCGCACAATTTCTCGGTTCACCCTCTCCGCCAGATTTACTTGTGGATGTCTTATAGGGATTAGTACATGCCGAACTCTTTCTTCCTGGATCCACTCCTTCCAATTCCCTGAAGTAAACGCCTTGCCATAATCTGTTAGGATACTTTCGGGTTTGCCAACTTCTGCAAAGTACTGCCTCATTTTATCTATACTATTTTCGGTTGTAGGATTTCTTACTGTGTAAAGTTTTACATATTTAGAGAAAATATCCACTACCACTAATATATGTTGTACATTTCCTAAACCTCTTGGTAGTGGTCCTAAGAAATCAATCGCCACTACTCGGCCTATATTATTTGTTATGATTGGCCTACTTTGACCTATTAAATATTGGTTCGGGTATTTCGCTCTTTGACAAATATCGCACTTTCTAATCTCTTCCATAATTCGATTGTTCATATATTTAAAATGCCACCTATTTTTAATCATATTATATATCTTATTTCTTCCTGCGTGACCGTACGTTTCGTGCACGTGTTTTATGAATTCTTTTACCGCGTTCTCTGGTACTACAATTTTCAATATTCCATTTACAAATTTACATAATACATTATTTTCAATTCTATAATCTACTTTATTTACAATATCCTGTATTATTTCTAAGCATTCAGGGTTCGCCATCTGTCTGTTTCTCCAGTCCTGCAATAACTGTGTAAAACCTGGATTCATCCTTATTTGTTGGATTCGCACTCTCCGTTGGTCTTCCTGTCCTACGCTGTTTTCGTACATTCTGCTTGCTATATCGCAAGGGATGTTATCTTTTCCCGCGCAGTGCATTACTCTGGGGTTGTACTCCTGGATTCCCAAAATCCATCGTGTCATCCTACTGTTGCCGAACTTGCAAGACGTTAAGAACCTAAGTGCCATGTTATCCGTAATGATCGTTAAGGGTGCCCCTACGATTAGTGGTCGAAACTTTTTCAGCCCGTGCACAATCGCCAATAGCTCCAGCTCACATATGGTGTAGTGTTTTTCATACGCTTTGAGTGTTCGGCTCACAAAAACTATCACTTGGATATGCCCGTTCGCGTCTAGCTGGTAAAGTTGACTTGCTATTGCTCCTGTACTCGCATCCGTTTGCAAAAATGTTTCTTTCCCTTCTTCTGGATGGGCGATAACTACGGATTCCCTGAACAGCTTCTTAACCTCCTGGAACGCCTGTCGCATGTCCGATGACCACTCCCACTTCTTGTCCTTTCGCAACAGTTGGTATAATGGTTTAGTTGCCGTCGCATACTTTGCTGTAAACCTTGAGTAATAGTTCACAAACCCCAGAAATGATTGCAGTTGCTTTACACTACGCGGTTCTGGAAACTCCTGTATAGTAGAAAGCTTTTCCGGATCTGTGCGTATTCCCGATGGTGCAAATATAAACCCCAAAAACTTCACCTCCTCCTGGCAAAATATTGTTTTCTTAGGGTTTATGGTTAGTCCGCCATCTTGAAACTTTTGGAATATCATTTCCAAGTGCTGCAGGTGGTCTTCAAAAGTCTCGGAAAGGCAGAGTAAATCGTCTACATAATTCAGCGTAAATCCTTCCACCTCACCTCCTAGTGTTAAATCTACTGCTCTCACTAATCCTGCTAGAGAGTTCTGTAAACCGAATGGAAGTACCTTAAAATTGTACACCTTGTTGTCAAAAAGGAACCCAGTATACTTCCTGGACTCCTGTGTCAATGGTACCTGCCAGAAACTTGACGTTAAATCTATTTTGGAAATATATTTCGTGCGTCTCCCTTTCCTTAAAATGTCTTCTATAGGTGGCGCACTCTCATAATCCGGAACTATGATCTTATTTAACTTCCTAGCATCCATGCACAACCTAATGGACCCATCCGGTTTCACCACTGTAACCATAGGGTTGATGTAAGGTGTCCGCGATCTCTCTATTATATTATTCTCTAACATTTGTTCTATTTCCTGCCTTACGAGCTTTCGATGATTCATGGGGATTGGGTAATTACGATTCACAAAGGTGTCTGTTGCATTAACCTTTAACTCATGAACGTAATTTTTACACAGTCCCGGCAATTCAGAAAAAACTGTATTATATTTTTCTATTAATTTCTGTAGTAGGCCTTCTTGCTGTTCCGTTAGTATAGTACCATGACTATACTCCTTTGTCAAAGTTATCTTGTTACATTTCTTCATTGGAATCGCTACTTGCCCTTTTGCTCGGGTTACCGTCTCCCCTCCTTGTCTAAGACCACACAGCTGATTTTCCATTAGGCCTACTTTCTCTTTGAACCTAATGTGTTTCCTACTTAATTTAATCTTATTTACATCAGAAGTAGCAGTGTTTTTAAATCTAACTTTCGATATTTTTCCACGCCTATTAAACGGTAGATTTTGGTTACGTGTTTCTGCTCCTCCTACAGATATTAATTTTTTACAAGTTGGTTTATTGTTTTTATATTTTTTATTATTTTTATTATTCATCGAGTGGTCGGAAAAATTGCAGTGTAGTGTAGTGCTTGACTTCGCCTTATTTGGATTACAACGTTTACTAGAATATTCACAGTTATGGATACATTGGTTGCGCCGCGACGCTTTGTTGGTAATTGGAATCTTTTCACCATTATACCTAACATTAATTGGAACATTAACACTTTTTAATGCCCTATCACGCGGAATCTCGTCCTTGGCTTCTTTTGATAGCATCTTCGGTACGATATTTTGTTTGGCTTTCTGCCCCTTCCTTCGTTGAACTGACACCTCCCTCGATATCATCTTATTCAACCTCTCTTCGTTTTGTATCCTAACCTTATTGTTTTTCCTAGCTGTTGTCTCCGGCTTCCTGTCTTGACTGCTGCCGCACTTCCCTTCCATTACATCATTAATGCCTGTCTCACCTACTTCCGGTTCATTAACGATTTCAGCTTTGTTTACTAACTCGTTCATACTATTTTGATTAATCTTTACTTTATTTGTTTTGAGTGTAGTATTCGTTGCCTCGACTTCGTCGGATTTAATTACCTCCGATTTAATTAAATTGCTCTTTTTATTGGTTTTATAGTATCGGGAACTAATATTAAAACATTTTCCTTTTAACCGTGTTATTGCAACTTTTTTATCAATAAACGGGAGTTTAACATTTTCCTGACCTATTTTGAACATTGCAAATTTTTCTTGCATGTTTATTTTTGCCTGTAAACTATATAAAAGGTCACATCCCATAATTATTCTAGATTTTAGACCTTTTACTACCAAAAATTGTAAATCTACGCTTTTGTCAACCAGTTTAACTTCGATTAGGACTTGCTTGCTGATTTTTTGCACCTTTCCTTTTAATGCACCAATTATCTCTAAACACGCTACCGGTAGTTCTAAGATTTTGACATCTTCCGCCTTCAATTGCTCAAGGTAATCTTGCTGGATAACGCTTACTTCCGCTCCGGTGTCAATTTCCATGTAACTAGCATTCGTTCCAAGTTCTACGGGAATCGCGGGTATTTCTTCTAACGGTTTTTCTTCTATAACTGGTTCGTCTCTACTATCTAACAAGTCTTCCCTAATATTTACATTTAAACTACCTACTTGCGTAGGCTGACGTTCGCGCTCCTTTTCGACGATTTTTCCGCCTACTTCAGGTTCGATTCTACTACAAGGAGTAACTTTTTTATTTCCTAAATTTTCGGTGTTTACACGCGTATTTAATTTTTTAATATTATTCTTTTGTTTTTTTGTTTTTTCATCGGCCCTGTCATTCCGAAAAAATCTATCCTTTGTCAGAACCTCATTTCTTAGTTTTTCGGCTTCTGGTTAGGATTTGAGTTGGAAGGACGTGGTTTATTGGAGTTTGGGTGATTAGAGTTACTTGGGTTTTGAGCATAGGATCTGTGGATTGGTGGGTTATTCCGAGGTGTGAAATTATGCCTGTTTTCCGTTTCCTGAGCGTCCTGGGGTCTACTTCGCCGATTTTCCTCAATCATGTCTACATTATTTAAGAACTCGATCGCGTCTTGAATGGTTTCGCTAGGTTTACCTATGCTGGCTAATCTTATTTGCTCGCTGAAATGTTGCATCACCGTGAATACCAGGAAACCTTCAGGTAGGGGGGGTTCTAAATCTCGCGCTTTGTTTACTACCATACAGAAATATTCGGTTCTGCTAGCGTTTCCCCTTTCTACATACCTATTATTTTCTATATAATTTCTGACCGCTTTTTGTTTTTGGAGCGACCAGTAATTACTCAAAAAAGCCTCCCTAAACTCGGCATACTTCATCTCTTCGCGATCTGTTATACTATACCATTCCAGTGCGTATCCCTTTAGATGGCGTCTTATGAATTTTATTTTCTCCCTATCTTCTAAATAAGGATTCAACTCGTCCATTAGCCCTTCTATTTCTCTTAAAAATTGTTTCGGCCTCTCTTTACTATTTCCCCAAAATTCAATTTTATTTACTTCGCTGTCAAACCGCGGCATTACAATTCCTACATTCCTACTCCCACTTCCCTGGCTTATCACGTTTCCTATTTTCGTTTCAACGCTCTGCACCCGACTTTCCATTGTCCGGAACCCTTTGTCAACGTTGTCCTTTATGGTGGTTGTGGTTTCCTCCAGAAAATGGATAGCGCCTTCAATTTCCCTAATCTTCTCTTCTCCCTTGGTGTGTTGTTCCTTACACCTCACGCTTTCTTCCTCCAGGCTTCGTTCCAGGTCTCCCAGCTTTCCAGAAATAACTTTGTATAACTCTTTCTGCTCCTTCTCTCGCTGTAGCCTTTCTGCTGCCTTTTCTTCCCGGATTTTTTCATCCTTGAGCCGTCTTCTTTCCTCTTTCCTTTCCCGTTCTTCCTGTTCCCTCTGCTGCCTGGCCGCCAACTCTTCTTGCTTTTCTTTCCGCCTGGCCTCCTCCCGTTTCGCCCTGGCCTCCAGTTCTTCTTGTTTTTCCTTCCGCCTGGCCTCCTCTATCTCCTTTTCCTTCTTCGCCCTTGCCTCCAGTTCTTCTTTATCTTTCTTCGCCCTTTCTTCTTTATCCTTTTTGTATTGTTCGAAGAACTCTTTCATCGCCTTATCCGCCATATTTACTTTTTAATTGTTTTAACTTTTTTTAAATTATGTTTAATTTTTTAAACTTTTTAACTTTGTTTTTATCTGTCGCGTCGGAAAACTCCCAATTATTTTTAATTAATTTTACACCTATTTTTTAGGCCTACGCCCCCCAAGCTTCCGATTTTACCGCGACAAATTTAATATACTGGTTAATTATTATTATTTGTTTAATTTTCACTCCCCCTCTGAACCTTAATACGACACGAAACCGGGAAATATTTCAGACACGGGAAATAGCAGTAGTATGGCTTAATATTAAACACAACTCTAAAGCTAACATACACAGTTTTAAGCACAAATAATTTTACGTTAGTTCTTTGACCTATTTTTACTTTTGGTTAACTTTTTAACCACAAGTGAAATCGGCCAACACCGAAGGGCGCCAATTCTACAACGAAACCTCTTTAGTTTTAGAAGACTTAAGTTGTAGAATAATTTGTTTTGGCCAAAACTGCAACGCGTCGAGCCCCACGTTGGGCGCCAATTCTACAACGAATATTCTTTTTGAGAAAATTCTTCGTTGGAGAATAAGTTATTTCCACCTACTGGAAGTCTTATAGGCAATCTCACTTTGTTTGGCCTAGGTGAAATAACTATGTGTCGAATATTCAGTTCACTGACTATTCTGACAAAAAACTTTACTTTATACTTCCAGTAATTTATTTTTAATTTTAGCTCAGTAAGAACACAAGTTAATAATTTTACTTTTTGTAAACCTCTGAAGAGTGAGTACACTGGAACTAACCTTGTAAATTGCTTATTTGTGCTTGCAATTATTTTATGAAATTTCACTTTATCAATTCTTAATCCAAAATTCATAAACTATTGGGATATTTGAATACTAGGTGTTTTTGTAAATAATAACCTTTTATAAAACAAAATAAAATTTTAATAATATCTTTTTTCTAATTTTAAACATAAAACAAAATTCTTGTATTTCATATTTTTCAAATAAAACCAAATAATAACTTTCTTCTCAATTAAAATAATAACTTTTTTAAACTATAAGGCAGAACTAATCTCTTAATTAATTATAATTTATTTTAATATTTTATTTCTCAATTTAATTTAATTTATACTTTAATGAAAATTTGAATTTACGATTTAATGAATTTACTTCTTTAATTAATTACAAATATTTCTTAATCTAACATCCTACGTAACCCAGTATTTAAAATAAATTTATTTGAATTTACTTCAGGCAATTTAATGGGGACTAACGTATTTTACGCTTCTACCGACCTTTTCACACTTGTCCAGGCGTCGCGACGTTGTGGTGAAATCCGCGAACGCTGTCTAGTGATGACAAGCTACAGATGTTCTGCGTGCTGATAGAGTTGTCTTGTGGGTGAAGGTGGAGTCCTGTAGGGTTGTCTGGATGTATGATGGATGTCTTCTTAAAGATGGATGTGGTGATGCCGTGTCTGCTATCCCGGTTCGTCTATTCCCTCGTAGCTACAGTTGCATGTCCTGGTGGCCGCCTGGTGGTGTCCTGGAGTCCTGTCTGGAAGCTATACGAATCACTCCATGTATCAGCTGTCCTGTAGGCTATGTTTTTCTTCCAGAAATCCCAAGTTAGGCCAACTTGTATAGACTAAGTTGCCACTGACGTTCTTGTAGAGTTAATTCGGTGTCTATTGCTGCATCCCAGATGATAACCGCTATGCCGTATCTTCTTACTTGTTATAAAAATTTAAAGTTTAACGAAGAAAATACTCAGCTTCTAGCACGCTAAAGTATTTTATAAAAAACAAGTATCTGCTCTCGATGCGTTAACTTACATCGCAGAAATAATAATCCATCCCGAGTTTCCCCGAGCAATCGTTTATATAATGTTTTTCGGCACTATTTCATTGCCAACCTAAGCTTTCTACCACTGTATTTCGAAAATGCTTTAAAATCCATTTTTTCGCCAATTTCAAACTACTAGTTTACGTAACTTTTCATCCTGAATTTTATTATAATTTTTTCATAATTTTGTAACATGATTTAGCCTTTGTTTTAATTAAGTTTCTATTGTTTCTTTGAGTACGCCCCTTTTCGTAAACTGGTCACCCTGTTCTCCTTCCATCAGTCTCGTCTTTGGACCTCCCCTCTACTGTCTTGCGTTCTTATCTGGCTTCCCTCAGTTTTGTGCTATGGAAATCCTTTTTCCCTGTAACCCTTCCAGGTTTTATCCGATTTTCCTGAAACTGACATCATTTTCCTCAGCTCGTTGTTACCTTTCCACACGAACTCGAGTGACGTTCGTACGACTCCTGGTTCGCGTACACGACCCGCGCGCGTTTTTCCGCGGCGATTTTTCCCGGAAAAGTCTTAATTTTACACTTCTTTCGGTTTTTCTTTTTCCACTTTTCTTGTCCATTGGTTTTCATTCACTAGCCGGATTTTCATCTCATTTCTGCTTCTGGTTGTCTTGCTATGGAGTTAGGGACTTCAACGATTTTTCACAAACTAGGGTTTTACTTTACTCCCGAAACATATTTCAAATACTGGATTATTTTTACATAACTACTTCGTTTGCATACTATTTACTATTTTGAATTGTTAAAAGTTTGAGTTTAAATTTTCCATTAGCTGTAAAGGTGCAAATTCTATCACCTTTTTCCTTTTATAAATTTTCTAGTTTTTCTTTTACATTATATTTTACATTTATCAATACTAAAACTTGTTTTAGTTAGAATTTAAAAAACTTTATTTTTAACCTACTTTTTTATCCTTTAAACTTTATGAATTACCATTAACTTTTTTATATGACAAAATTTCGCTAAAACTTATTTCACCTTTATTTTAGGCCTTTTCAAGAAAAGCCTAAAAAACCTTTTCTTTTTTAAATTAGAGGAATTTTGAAAATTTTCTCATTCTTTGAAAGCTCGTATCTTACGTAACTTTATGATTTTTTAATATCTAATCTTGCAGTAAATACACCCGCCGTTAGCGTAATGCATTTCCCGAAGATTTTTACTTTTTATTCAAAACTTGGATTTTGGCTTCCCGTAGGAATCTTTTAAGTAATTTTTATAAGTTCCCAATCCTTTTCAGACAGGCAGGGTCCAAAAGTTTAATTCTACCCGATAACAGACCGCCCGCGTATACATGCTGATCTCGTGACCTACATTTGGCTTTAACTCCCGGCAAGTCCATATTATTCAAACTTACAAAATTAATTGCAAATTTAAACTCAAGACCTACAACGAGTTTTGTCCGTTGTAATATATTTATTCTTAAAACAAATCCATGGTATTTCATGTTAAAACTTTGTAACTTGTTAATCTTTTCTGTATAAATTCTGTAATTATTATTAAAAGGGAGGGTTTTTTGATTTTTATTTTTTTTTTGGGAGGCCTTTTAAATTCAACTTAATAAAATATGTATGTTTTCTTTTAAATCTCAAACTTTTCTTGTATTAAGGGCATGTCAATGATTTCAATTTTTTGTATTAAGGGCATATAATTTTTTTTATTTTGATTAATAAAGCCAAAAATTATATCTATTTCTATGGTTTATTGAGCTAACCTCTAGGTATCCTGTGTATTGTAAGAGATAAGCTGAAACATTCCTACTTTTGGTGATATTTAAATTCAAAGGTAAGTTTTGAACAGTACCAATCTATGTGGCCCAGTATTGCTTCCGTTCCCTTAATTGTTCTTTTGTAAGATTGGTACATGTTTTCTGGTCCGCAGACCGTGGTTTCTTTCCATTTAAAATTTTGTGTAGCTGTTCAGATGTCAGATAGGCCTAACCTAAACATTCATTTTTTTTTTGGTCACACTCTGTAACACACATCATGTAAATTCTTTTGTAGCGCAGCGTAAGGTTATGCGCGGCGACTTGTCTGTCTGTCGTTTGCCATCACCGACATATTTTAAAAACAGAACTCACAATTATGATGAAATTTTTTTTTGAATTTTTTTTATATAGGCCTACGCGACGTTAAGTTTAGTTAGCAAGGAAAACCAAAAAAATTTACCTAATAAATAAATAAAATACAAAAAAACAATAAAAATTATAAAAAACTTTCCTTCCTAACTTAACTTGGCGTTCGCAATCACAACAAACATCTTTTTTCAACACAAGCAACATGTTTTTTTATATATATATATACACACACCTTTTAATAAACATGCTTTATTTTTTTAATTTTTTTTAATTGGGTTTTGTACATGGTTTCTGGTTGATTTGTTTTTGAGTATATTTTGATACGACTTATTTTTTTTTGAGTATAACCTTAGTGGTTTTGTTAAGTCAAGTTTTTCCATTATCAAGTGATAATGATGTGTAGGGATATTTTTTTTTCTTCGTATAGTCGTATCTTATAGTTGAGTGTTGAATAGCCAGAAGCCATGTGCACTCAGGTTTGCAGATACATATTTTTAAATGATTTTTTTTTACACCTTATGTTTACAGACTGACAGACTGCGCGCGCACACTTATGTTTTTTTCTTTTGCAAACGCTTATCGCTACATTTTTTTTTCTATTTTGCTAATGTAATTCATATTTTATTTTAATTATTTTTGTCTTTGTGGTTAGCTTCTGGTTTGCTTTGAGTTGAATGAATTTATGCACGGCTTTTTTTTGTATGCTTATGCTTTTACAAACCAAGTGGTTTTGTCTTTTGAGATGTTTTGCCATTGCTTTTGTTGTGGGCAATGATGTGTCAGAATTTTTCAATTAATTGTATAGCCGTGCATTTTCTTTTTTTTTGGGAACCAGAGGCGAGCCACAGTTATAAGTTTTGATTTTTTTTATGGTTAAATAACTTAAATTTTATTTTTAATTATTTTTGTAATATAGTTTCCTGTGGTTAGTGTCTGGTTGAACTTATTTGAGTTTTGCTAAGCTGGCATCTCTTCTCTTCTTGTAAAGCCGAAAGTGGTTTTGTAATTGAGTGTTTTGGTCTGTCTTTCGGGTTCAGGGGACTGATCACCTTCTGTGCCTGGGGATGGAACCGGGGCTCTCTACACTATCACTTAGATGATGAGGCGTTTGAGATGTTGCCGCTTGACATTTTGGTAGCCAGAGACTATCCACAGTGAAAACATAATTTTTTTTTGGGGCTGTTATCTTCGTGAAATTAATTTCATACAGAAAAACACTTAGGCATTTTACATCGAATACGTAAATTGAAATATATATATACCTTTTTTTATAAGCCTTTTACTTTTGCCTTCAGCAACCTTTTCCAAATTTAATTTATTCACCTTTTAAATTTATTAACTTCAAGTAGAGTCTGATTTTGAAAACAAGTATATGGGTGCTTGCTTCAAAGTCATTACTTCTGAATGGTCATTTAAGCAATATAACCGACTCTAGACAAACATGTTGGGCGAAGGAAAGGCTGGAGACATAGTCTCCGGTTACTCACCTAGGTTGGAACGGCTCGTTGTAGCATCCCTTGTTGCCAACCTAGTGTAGAGCGCAGTTCGTCTGCATCCCTCCCCCGTTTTTAAAAGAGCGTACCTCCGGGTTACGGTGCGTCTCTGTCCCTTACCTTAATTTTTGTTGGCACATGTGGACCATGTGGTCCATTCCCCGCATGTGACCTTTTTTTACAGTTAATAACCTAGCCTAGCATGTGAGTCAGTTATATCGCCGCACGTCCTATTCATGAAATTTTTTTTGTACACTTTGCATTTTTGACTTATAATTTTTTTTTAACACTTTTGTTGGGAATTTTTTTTTGAATTTTGTTGTAGAGTCTTTAAATAATTAAATTCGTTTATTTGCGATGATAGCACAAATTTTTTTTCTCTTTTTGAAAAGTCCCCATTTAAATTTTGTCCATAGTCCTTATGACGTGGAATTTTTTTGTTTCTACCCCAACTCCGTTGTTCGCGGGGGGAGACTGTGACGTTTTTAGACATTCGCGCCACCTGTATTTTTTTTCCTTTATTAAATATTACTTTTATCGACATTTACAACCTTTCTATCATTTATCCTTACCGACATTTCCCAAATAGTTATCCTTTTCTCCGCCAGACGTCGACTCTGTACGGTATTACTTTCTAATCGTGCATAACTGAACAGAGGTCGTTGTCTCACAACCCATCAGCTGTTCTTTATCTATTCAGTTAAAAATTTTGCTTGGTCATAGGAGTGTTCTAAAGCGTCGGCCATTAGACCGTTACGAACAAAACCTTTAAGACGCTGCCAAGTGGTAGTTATGTTGTTACACTTTAAATAATTTAGTCGCGATTAACGACGGTGTGTCGCTAAATAACATGACTTTCTTCTAAACCTTTGTTTTCCGGATACCAGGTAGGAATGTTTTTAGCTTTACCTTGATAATTATAAAATATTTACTTGTAAAACTTAATAAGGTTATTTCCACTTTTGGTTTATGTACAACTTCCTAACTCATTTTGCTCAATTTATTAGAGAAACCTATGTATTTCATTTTTTTTACTACAGCCTAAATTTTAAATATAAATCTTACAGCCTACAAAAACTATAAAGCCGATATCATGTTGGTTATTGCTAAAGCCTAAACATATTTCCACAAACAAGCCTAAACTGCTCTGTATTAATTAACTATAACTGTGTAGTTTTCTACAGTGTAACCAATATCGAAAACTTTTAATAAGCTATAAGCATAATATTACTGATATGTAACTAAACGTTAACATTTTTTTTTTATGTTACCATGTGGCTTAGCTAACATGTAAAGACAGTCTTATGCAACATTACACATGTTGTATTAACCATTACAATCTAAGTAGCAATTTGCCATCTTGTGCTACAAATTTTAATAAAACAGCCAACTCAAAGAACTATCTTTTATGCTTATTTAAATTAGCTGCAAGTTTTCTAAAAAAGAAATTGTTATTTATGTTATACAGTTATACTGGTTCAACTCCAGGGAATGTTATAAAGTACAATGGCATAACCTGCAACAGCTACGCTTTGAAAAGGCCTACTTTCCAACAGAACTTTAAAAAAAATTAACAAAATATTTCTACAGTGCTTTAATTAAAGACAGAATTTAATTTAAAATGTGAACGATCTGCAGTTGTTCTTTTCTTTTATGTTAACTGTTAAATAGGCTGTATTTTGAAAAGTAATTTTTGTTTATGTGTACTATTTAGGATATGTTAGTATTTAATAATTGGGAGGAGCAAACTAGCACATTTCGGACCTTAGCCCCAAGGGCTGCATATTAGAAATTTCACAACTTTTTTTTATATATAGAGAGACGTCTCATAATTAATTTTGTTTATTTATTCAATTATTTATAATTACCTTTTAGAGTTGGCCAACGACATATATATATATTTATTCTTAAAACAAATCCATGGTATTTCATGTTAAAACTTTGTAACTTGTTAATCTTTTTCTGTATAAATTCTGTAATTATTATTAAAAGGGAGGGTTTTTGATTTTTATTTTTTGGGGAGGGCTTTTAAATTCAATTTAATAAAATATGTATGTTTTCTTTTTAAAATCTCAAACTTTTCTTGTATTAAGGGCATATTAATAATTTCTTTTGTATTAAGGGCATGTAAACTTTTTATTTTGGTTAATAAAACCAAAAATTATATCTATTTCTATAGTTTATTGAGCTAACCTCTAGGTATCCTGTGCATTGTAAGAGATAAGCTGAAATATTCCTGCTTTTGGTGATATTTAAATTCAAAGGTAAGTTTTGAACAGTACCAATCTATGTGGCCCAGTATTGCTTCCGTTCCCTTAATTGTTCTTTTGTAAGATTGGTACAAAACTTTCGACATGGTAGTTTGCTTAGAAAAATCTGAAGCAGGCTAAAAAATTAAATTTTTCTCTAAAATTGATTTACATTGTTTAAACTTGTTTATGTGTTGTTACTCAAAAATTAAGATTTTTAAACATATCAGTAAAACAGCCAAACATTTCTTATTATTTAAAAAGTATTTTATGATCATAGATTGTTATTCTTAATACATATTGTGTTTTCTGCAAGTATTACTTGTTTTAACCTGTAAATTTATGCGTAATATTGTTAAGTAAATTAAAATCAACTAAATTTAGTTAAACCGTATATAATTGATACTCTTGCGCATGCTTTATGCTTTAGTTTAGAACAATCTTTAAACACTTATTAAACAAAATCTTGGTTATAGTAGCTATACTTTTACTTTAGGTAAGTCAAATTGTGTGACATAAAACGATACATTGAACCTATTTACTGTAAATTTTATTGGCTGTAAAAAATTTTTTTTTATGAACTGTTTTCATTCTTCTGTAGGTAATATAAATTAATAAAGTCGTAAGGAATTTGAACAAATTTCTTAATAGGCCCTACTATTATTATTTTTTTTAAAAAATTATATACAAAATGTCATTTAATATGTCAAATTATAAAAAAACAACTTTTAGACTTTGTGGAGATACTATTAATATAGTTGTTTTTGTATTTTTGAATTATGATTAAATTTTTATAGAATACTAAAGTTCTTTTAAAAACAAGTTTACAAATATGGCGTAATTCACCTAGAAATTATTTAAAATTTTAAATTTAATTTTTGATTATTGTAGTATGCATAATTATGCTTTGATCTATGAACGTTGTTGAATTTTAGGATTAAATCAATTTTAAACATATTTTTTTTCAAATTAAGCTATGTAGTTGAAATAACAGACTGAAAGATTTTTTCCTAATATTATTTTCAATAAATGTGTATGCAATCCATTATTATTATTTATATCTAAGGGTCTATATTTTTTAATTTTCTTACGATAAATTTAATTTTTATTTCTACCATACTTGTTGATGTTTTTTACTTTACTTGTTGAGATTATTGTTTAAATTGGCATGTTGTGATTTACAGTTGATGCGTTTTTACATGACCGTTAATATGTAGTATCTGTTACTGAAGAACTTGAATATAAACGTTTTTCACTTTACTTAATAAACTTATATGGACACACAAATACAATAATCATACTTTTTAAACTATGCTTAACCTAATTTATAACAATAAATTTATTTTGAAGTGTTATATTGTGCTTTCTGTACAATAAAGTTTAGGATTAATAACAATCTCCTAGCTTAGATGGTAAATAATTTTAAATGTCCAAATCACATAATTTCGTTTATTTTATACCATCAGTCTAATATTGTGTAACATTAATTTATATTTATTTTATTTTGTTATAATATTTTCAAAAACCCAGCAATGCTCAGGTCTACCACTAAACAAACTCTGAATAATAGTTAGAAATAGAAATCTTTCTTTCAAATTAATGGAAGTATTTGTGCCAACAGCTGATTGCTGTGCCAACACTAAACATATTTAATAATTATTTATTATAGCATTTTCTTTGCCATACAATATTTTGTATAGTGTTTGTTGTTTTTACGTCCATCAGATGGCGCTCTTTCCAAAAATCTAACCTAAAAGTTAGAAATACAAATAATTATTTCAAAGTTTGAAATCAGGTGTTAATGTTAGAATAAACAGCTGATTACTATACCAACACTAAACATAATAATAAAATTATTATTTTGTGTATGGAACTCCCATTGCAGTAAAATAATTAGTATAGAGTGTGTTATTTTTACGCCCAACAGATTAAATGATTTTTTAAAAAAGTATATAAAAACACAACAGTATTTGAATGCAACGTTGTGTCAAAATTTCATATTTTAGACTCTAATTTCTTATTAACTTATGAATTTTTAGGATATGTATTAAACGGAATACCTGCTATAATATATAATACACATAATTATTATTAACAAACATATTTCATGAAAATGTATATTTTTGTTGTTATTTTGTTTACACATGCATTTAGATAAGTAAGTCCATGCTAGATAATGTTTATATATTCGCTGATTTTACCAGTTGCCAGGCCGTACGCGCACCCTCTTAGAATTTCGGGCTCGCAAGGTCTTTACCCAGCGTTCCAACGTCACTTGTCACGCCGCACCCGCTCTTTTTTTTATTCTATTTGCCCTTAACCAAATTTTGCTCGCATACGTGGACAAGAATAGGAAATACGCTTACTTTCCTAATTCTTAAAGATTGTTTGTAATGAATACACTTTAATTTTAGGTTACTAGCTCTAGTCAGACTCCCTCTCCTGGCCGTGCCGTCTGGAGTTATTATGTCACACACAAGAATTAATATAACCTTATATACTAACTTAATTTTAGAGCACTGGTTAAATTTCTGGTATAGGATGTTTAACTTATAAATGAAAGAAATTAAGATTTGCAAATAAAACTTTTTTATTTTAAAAAACAAATTGATTTTACTTTTGCAACTGCTTAACTTTTCCAACAAATATAATATTGATATTTATAACTATGGTACTATTTACATTTATTTTGAAACTCTTTTATACCATTGCGAGAATCGGGAATATTCCAGAATGATTTTACTTTTACACTTTCCCCTGAATTTACTATTACTTTTAAATTTAATTTTAAAACTTTATCTTTGGATTTTACTTAACTTTAAAATATATATCTTGGTTATTTGCTACTCACAAATAACTATGATTTATCGCGGCTTTCCTCCTTGGTGGTTTGGGCCTTGGAATGATATCCTCAATCCTCTTCTTTCTTCCTGCCTTCTCTCCTCCTAGGATTTCTCCTCTTCTGTAATGTAGAGCGATTTCTTACGGCCCGCTGATCTGTACCGGAGTTGGTGATTCTCGCCGACCTACTGCTGCTTCTGCAAATTTTGACGTAGTCCTTGGATGGCTATCTTAACGCAACTAAAATATTTTTCTTTCTCCCAACCTCGTACTGTCTAGATTAGATTCAAGAGACTTACTCTTCCTTTTTTTGAGTAACTTCGTTTCTCTGGTTATTTATCTGGTTTTCTACATTGTAGAATTTTCCTTTAATTATTTAAATTATGTCCCACGAATTTATTTTCATTAATCCACTTTGATTTCGTCGATAATTATTTATTTCATTTGCAGAGCAATAAGTAATTGTATTGGCCTCGGTGGTGGTAGCATGACGTCATACATATAGTCTCCCCTCACTGTGTTTACTCAAGCCGTTCTGGTCCGTACAGGAATTCCCTAATTTTTTAGTTTAAATCTTTCAAAGTGCTCTAACTTCGTAACCCCTGGTCCGATTTTGGATTTCTTTGGCTCATTGGATTCTTGACCATCTCCTGATTCCTTCCTCCTTTGGGTTGTTGTTCTAGGGTTCCTGGTTCTCAAGTTATCGCCTTCGTTAATTTTCCATTAAATTTAAATTTGAATTTTTCCAAATTGGTCCAATTTGGAATTTTAATGGTTCTATGTTCTTCTCCTGGTTCCCAAACTTCCAAAACTATCCTTCTTTTTTCTTTCTTCACTTTAGGCACGGTTCAGTGGCCTGTTTCGTGTGAATCGTCGAATTTTGGATTTGGCAACCCCCCTTTTTGGTTTATGCTCCCTTCTCACATGGTATTTTACATTCACATATATATTATACATTATTTCATATATATTTACTATTATATAACCTTATTTCCCTTGATTTAATAGGTTATTTTATTTTATCTATTTTTGAGACTTTTCTTTTAAAAATATTTAATTAGGTCAATTTATTTTTAGGTAATTATTATTAATTTATTATTATTTAATTTATCCCCAATTTAGGCCTTTGAATTATTTTATTTTGTTATTTTTAGCATATTTCACCTAAGTCTTTGCTTTATAACTTCTTAATTATTTTTATTAAAACAATTCTGTTAGTTAGATTCTTCTATTCATTTCATTTAAAAGAATTTACTATTTTTATATCTTAAAATATTAACATGGTCTCTTATGGAGCATAGCAACAGTGCATTGTTTTGCAGTACTGGACAAAACTCGACATGAATTATCCTGTCGATTTCCCTTAGAATAATTCACTGAGCCTTGCTTCTATTGCGTTTAACATTGACTAGGCCTTCAATTTACAATATAATTATTTTAAATTACTTCCTTTCGCTTTACATATATTTTTTCTCTTTGTACTTACTTATAAAGTGTCATTTTATTTATTACTAATCTTAATTTTGCATATTTAGGCCTTCTGGCTCCTATTTATGACTTTTAGTTTTAGGCCTAATTACTTTGGTAATTATTCCATTTGTGTCGGGTTTTTGCCCGTTACAAACAGTTCACTAATTTTGAATGAATATGCCAGATATACAGAACACTTTTATATTAATTTGACATTTGACAGTTATGTAAAAACAATACTCTTTAGTTTAGTTTTTGTATGAAAACATTGACCAATCAACACAACATGGCGGAGTCATAAAATAATGACAAATTATCATCAAAATATTTTTATTTTTATACCATTACCAATTTTTGATTTGCAGATAACATACATAATGTGTAAAACCTAAGAAATCAAAATACAATAAATTAAAATAACTAGAATAAGTTAGTAAATATTTATATAAATTTTACGTTTATTCGAATTTATTTCCATCAATATCTAACTGTGCACTGATTTTAAAGAAACATAAAAGTGTCATAAGCGCTTTTGGAAAATTTAAAATTTAACAAAATTAGATCCTCTTTAATCAGCTATTGTGAATTATCTCTTCAAAAATGCAAAATAAAAAAACTATAAATAAAAACATAGAATCCAATCCATAACTATGCTGCCTCGAAATATGAAAGGTTGTTAAGACCTCTATTAAAATCTATTTGCCCACATTAACAAAATATATTCATAAAGAGGAATTTTATTACATATCTAGGCCTATGTGATCAGTTAATATTGTTGATATCTATCTCTAGTCGTTGTCTATGATATGTTAATAGCTGAAACTCCATCCTTGATGATGATAGTCCAAAAATGTGAAGGCTTCTCTTTGTAAGATACTGTTTGTGTTTACGGTACCTGTTCTGTTATATGAAGCTTCATCTAAGAAAATATTTCATTTATACCACTGGGTCTTCGTCGAGCTTTTCAATTATTACATTCACAAAAAATCTACTTATCCGTCCCGGATATCTTCCAAAATTACGTGAACTAAATTCGAATTGAAGAAATAAAATAATATGTTTTTCTTTTCATACCGTTGTACTGACGACTTTGGTATGTGGTATCCGGTACAACTTTTCTAAGTGAATTAGACCTTTTTGGTGATTTGAGTAAGGTAGCTCATGAAAGGTAATAATTATTTTCTGTTATGGTAATTTCTTTGTAATTGATTCAGATTTCCGTTTAAGATTTTTTTTCTTGATGGAGGGACTACGCTTATGTAAGTTCTTTAAAAACACCTAAACGCTTAATTTTTATTCATTTTGTTATTGGCAATAGTCTAAGAACAACCATTAAACTTAGTTTGATTGAATGAAAAATCCATTGTTTAGATGATGCATATCAAACGATAGGTTTAAGGCAACTACCGAATTGTTAAATTTGTCTGTGTTTACAAAATAACAGCTGTTTGAGATTTAGCAGATGGCAAAGCACATTTTAATTGCATTGCGCAGTTACTGAAAGGATTTCTATCCGAAATTTTGTTTTATATTCTGCCTTTTTCTTAGCGAAACAAATGTTTTGTATAGATAATATAAATGAAATATATCGATTTTTCAAGATACTTTGTATCCTTACTGTTTTTCGTTATTTATATTTTTCTCTTATTTTTTTGTACTGTTTTTATGCTTACACTGAATCATACTTGAAATCTAATTTTGCATTCAACTAAAAAATGTTAATAGAATTTCTTTATTAAAAGAAAGGTAAATGGTATACGATTGATAAAATATTGTATTCTAATAAAGTCATCATTAAACACTATCTGTGTTCCAGCTACTGGAAAATTGTATATTGAACCAATAAACTACAAATTTCAGAACTTCATAGCATATTAAGGACGACTATTTTTAGGACCTTTGAAGAAGCTTTCGCACTTTAAAAAAATTATTGGTGTTTAATACAAAAATCTGTTAATCATACTTTTCTTAATTTTTTAAACTTAGATTGTTATTGTTAAGGAAATGTATGTTTAAATAGATTTGAGTATATTTAATATAAGATTGGGCAGAATAAAAAAAAGATAAATCTAACATATTTGAAAAATAATCTGCTCAAGAACATAAAAATAACTACTTTCACTTTCGGAAACAAAGTTGTAAAACAGTTTGCAAGTTAAAGAAATGTATGTATGTCTATTCAAATCTTTATACAAATGTTTCAGCATACAATTTGAGTAAACCTAAAAATAGCAAAACGATTTTAAAAACAAATGGAATAAAGTGTATAGTTGAATAAATATTTTATTTACTTTAATACTTTTATAACGGTAAAAAAGTATGTTTAGTGTTTTTTTGTTTAATTTTTATTATTTGACAATCTACTTGTATTTTTTATATAACAAAATACAAATAATTTACATACATATATATCAAAAGGAGTGAGGAAACATAACTTATTTACATAAAATCACCATTTGTAGAACGATATTTCCTTTCATGTTTTCGTTCCAGACATATAAATACATGAAAGTGTTGGCAGTAATATTAAACATAACTTTGTTTCTGAATCATATTACTTTTATAACAACGCTTTTACAAAAATAGCTCTTTTCGTATATTTCAAAGCAATATATTCAGATTTAATATGAAGTACGTTACATTACCCAGAGCAATATCATATTTTATATAAGAATAAAATGCCTTTCCATACTTTCTACAATGTTAGGTTTTCTTTCCCAGTTAAGTTAAGGTTGTGTTATTGTATTTAATTTCCAGGCACTATAACACTTATTATTATAGAATAGATTTTAAATTAAACATATACTAAATATAGTTCCTGTACATTTAAAATATATAATTACTTAAATCTCTGCTAAATAAGAATACACAATTATTAGTCTAAATTATCCATACAAAAATATATTATAATCACTCCAATATATACTTTTGTACTGTAACAAACGTTTTATCATCAATTCAAACTAAATTGAATTGTATTGAATTTCAACTAAACTCGATTCAAGTTAATATCTTACATTAAAAAAGGAAACACAATTAATTGGTTTACGAGTAAAACATATTACGAAAACATTAAATAAATTAGAGATTGAAAGAAACGTTCTGTCATTGACATTAAATGTTTCTATAATAATTATTAGCAGAATTATGAAGCTCTTAGTTATTATGGGTTTTGTTTCGTGTACGTTTTATATTGTTACATACATAAATTTGAGATCATGGACTAAAAAATAATATCTTTTGTCCTTGTCAGAAAAACAAAAATAATGCATTTAATTACTTATTAGATTGTAAGGATCTTACTTGTAGGTAAGGAATTATTAGTTATATTTAGATTATTAGTTTTGGATTTTACCTCATATTAGATGTTATTGTTAGATAGCTTATTATAGGATGCATATTTATGAATTGATTGTTATTGACTGAGGGTTTACGTAACAGTATATTGACAAGTTTAGTATGAGTTAAACTTAGTTTTATTACAATTTCAAAAGAATGTCAAACAATTATTAATTAAATCACAGTATGAATATTTTTAATTTATATACAAAGTATATTTAGTTGTTAAATAAGACGACAAAGATATTTACAATTATATGTATTAAAACTTCTTTGATACATTTACTACACTTTTACAACTGGAAAGTTTTTTTATACTCTTTGACAAAACTGGTATTATTTTATTCCAAAAAAGAACCATTTCATTAGAAAATTTTAAAAATCTTATTTAATACAAAATATTTTGTGTTGTGATTGTGGGCGTAAAGTTAGTTTTGCTTTCTTTTAATGTGTTTAGTCCAAATTATTTCCGTAAAACACATCATGCTTTTTTAGAAAGGATTGAGTGAAAATCTTAATGAATACCTAAGAAAATGATATTAAATTGAATTTTAATGTTTTCGTTAATGCTCCAAAAGCAGTCAAAATTATGCTCAACAACCTGAATGACAATAATAGATTTATAAATTTACATTTTTTATATTCTGGCTGAATCCAATGAAAATAATTGGATTATCTGTATTAGTAGTTTTACTTGTCTGCTTGTTACTTGAATTGACGATTATAGGCATGCAACGATGACTTTGGACTAATTATTTTATACTATTCTAACAAACTATTCGAGTAAACTGTATTGTGCTACTAGGAAAATGTACTAGTGCCCATTTTGAGACAAGCAATTATTAAGTTACAATATCAGTTTCGTTAACTAATGTATAATAATTATTATTACTACTTGGGCTGCACGGACTAAATCATTACCACATCTATCAGCAATGGACCAGTCTACATAACACAGTATATTTAATAGTTTTATATTTAGATTATTCAGATGTAAGAAATCAAGTACTGAATTTTTGCTAAAAGAAGAAATAAATAATTTAAAAAGTAGAGCAAGCGATCACATTCTGTAAATCAAAACAAAGGTCTGGATCAAAACGAGTTTCCTTATTTTGTTTCCATAACCACGCTTGGAATTCTTCTCATGATTGTGTTTTTCATACAATAATATTCCCCATTCCCATTTTTATTCATTGCAACCTTGTACTCTTCACTTCACCAGTATCGAATTTCTCTTACGATACCAAATAGTTTTTCAATGAGACAACGGCACATTATTTAGCGACAGTGATTGCTTTTAAATAAAACTCATTTAAAATGATGCCAATTAAAAAAAAGATTGAATTTGA
The DNA here is from genome assembly GCA_018207615.1 of Philaenus spumarius. NCBI lineage: Eukaryota > Metazoa > Arthropoda > Insecta > Hemiptera > Aphrophoridae > Philaenus > Philaenus spumarius. The sequence continues at coordinate 34,189 of JAGFPH010003487.1, forward strand.
ATTCGAAATAAAATACTATAACAATAGTTTCTTTTTAGGTTTCTTAAAAAATATTACAAAGTTTTTACAGTTATGTAAAAATGTTTATTATACGTTTATACAATTATTAATCAAG
>JAGFPH010003487.1:58913-72409 GCA_018207615.1 Philaenus spumarius
AATGTTATAGTACCGTAAATATGTAGATAATTCGAATAAACCACTTCTATGAATTTTTAACACCAAAAGTCCTTTGAACCATGTTCTAAGTACTAATGGGAGAAGATACATTGTATAAATTAACACATACATTGTTTAAAAAAAATCAATGCATACCCTACGAGCTAAGTCACAACATTCAAAGTAGTATACTTTACATTGTACATATAAATATAAATATTTAAATGTATATGTATAGTGGTTCAAGCATTAGGAAATCATTTATGTATCCGAACACTTTTTAAAGATGAAAATGTATCAATAAATTTAAATAATTTTATGGACATCAATGTTTGTAAATGAAAGAAATAACTTTTCTCAAATACTAATGCATTTCAAAACACTCCCTTTTATACATTAAAAAAACTATATACAATTTAAAATTTATTTAGATATCTTAGGCATGAGCAAGATAAGACTTAAAGGTACAGAATATTTATTTTAAGACGTTAAAATAAAATTTGGTACATGGATCTCCTTCATGGATCTCCTTTCATTGTATATATTTTTGTTATTATTAAATTGTTACGCTCCTTTCACACTGACCGGTTTTGGACGACCGGCAAAAATCCGACCTGTAAAAAACCGGTCAAAATAAATTGATTTTTTCTTTCATAAGGACCGGCAAAAAATCGGTCGGGAAGAAATCGAACAAGTAAAATTCAACTTTGCTGAAATTTGCGTGAGTTTCTTGTTGAAGTAGCGCACTGTACGACTTTAAAACATTTGCAAAATATTATTTGCTCTTAGCAGATTCTTAAAAAAAAAAAAATCTCTTTGCCGACTTTTCCCTAAAAGTTACTGCATTCCCTAAAAAGAGTAACTGATTATGTTAACTTATAAATTACTTTATTTTATGGTAAAATAAAACAATTTGATTTGTGAAGTATAATTAAATAATAGAGCAAACAATTTTTAAGTTATCAAATAGAGAAAAGAAATTACTACTTTATAGAATTGTATAACTTCTAAATTATTTGATATATTTATCAATCCAAAATTAAAAGCAATTAAAAGAAGACATTGTTATCTTGTTTTGATATATTATTACAATAATATTTGTAAATAACCCATTGGATATTTATTTTGGTTAATAACCTCTTGGCCTGCGATGTTTGCTACATCGTAATAAATAATCACGTACATAACATAAAATTTAGGCCTAATTACAATATAATATTAATGTATTTTAATTTAGTTGCAGTTTTAATATATTATATTAGTGAGCTTACAACATAGGCCAAAATATCGAAAAGTTTTCATAGGGATTTTTTGTAATAAAGGGTATACAAATCTTGCTTTATTGCAATAAAAACTTCAAGCCAAGTATTTTTTGTGGCATCCCTGTCTTTAAAGACTTCTATTAGCTTTCCCCAGAGGACAGGTCTACCTTGCACCAAGGAAATTAAAAAATCAATGTCGACCTCAGTCAATGTGTAATAAAAATACATTTTTTAATGGCTTGTGAGTGATATCGTCGAAATCTGCCGACCGACTAAAGCCGGCCAATGTGAATGTGCACGTTTCAAAAGCGGTACCTCTATTAAGAAACTCGCCGGTCGGTTGATAACCGGCATCGTCCTATCCAGTGGCATTAGCCGGCATCTGCAGGCTCGACGCTGGCAAAATGTCGTTGCTGTGAATGTGTAATGTCTCGTGTTCTTATTTGTTTAAATAAAAATAAGGATTTTCAGATTTTTGCCGGTAGTAAAAAACAGGTAAGTGTGAAAGGAGGCATAGAGAGTGATATTTATGTATAATCCAATTTCATTATTTTACATGTATATTTTAATTTAATAAACAAATATTAATATTATATATAATTGAATAATAATTATACTTATTTAAATAAATATAATTGATGTACCTGTTGCATAAATAAAGTCCTAGATATATGGATAATTATTATTTACCTATAAATAAACTTTACTATTGTTTTAAGCTTCTAGTATATTGTGTATTGTAAACAGGCAGACACTATTTGTTGATGTTAATCCGATAATTTCATAGTAATCAATAGGTTTCATCCAATTAATGCAGGTATTTAGTCTTCATATAATTAATTAATAATTGGTTTATTGGTTTTGTAATAACAGTAGGGATAGTTCTATAGAATAACGAATCTAGTGTGCTACAGAGTTGGTTAACAACGATTGGACAGATCAAAACTAAAAGTAGGCCAGTGGGTTTTTCTAGCTTAGCGATAAATCTACCTCTTCAATTAATAAAATACTTCATAGAGTCAACATGTAGAACATAAAACGTTTATGACTTTAAAACACTTGTTAATTAGTTAAACGATTTTAATAAAACAAAGAAAGAACGGTAAAACACTTTCTAGAGAAAGCAAAGTTAGTCAAATAATAATGACTAAATCCGTTTATACTTTAACCATGTTTGTTGCGTTATATTTTTGTAGCAGACACAAAATATTGATTCTAAAATTCGTTAGTAAACATAATATTAGATGTTTTTTTTATATATATAGTAATATATCAAGGGAGTATATCATAGGCTATACTTTGACTTTATTTAGAGTTTAAAGAGACTTTTACAAAGTCACTTTTTTTTAAATACAGTATTTACCGAAACATTGGATAAGATAATTTTAGTATACGCAACTTCCTGATTATAAAACAATCTCTAAATGCAAATTTCCTTATACAATTGTGTCTAACTGGCCTCAGTAAGTTCTTCCTTATTTATCTTTTTGAGGTAGTAAATTTTAAATACATTTAACAACTTGGCCTTTTACGTGAAGGTCAAAACGTCACCTTAATATTACAAAAGTTTCAAAATGTGAAATTTTTAAAAAATTCTTAAACTTTTTGAAGTAATTTTAGAAGTTCTCTTTTACCATACAGTTATGTAAAATATATAAATTTATTGTTTTCGGACAAACTCAGCAGGGAACATATTTTTGTTTTTATTTTCTTCATTTTAAAAATGATATATACTTTCTTAAGTTTCTTGTATTTCATCAAAATAACTTGTATATTGTTTTATTTTGTTATTCATATTCGGTTACTGGAAAAATAAAATCATTTTGTTATTATATTTTATGCAATTAGATATCAGTATGCATTGCCAATTGGTTTAACCAGATAACATGAATTTAAAAAATAAATGAATTGTATGTTAAGACACATTTTCTTTGATGGTACAAAAATAAGGATTTTTGATTTTTTTCCCAAAAACTTATATTTTACACATCTAAACTGAGTTTAAAAAAGCGAAACATACTTGACTCTCTTGTTAGACATAATAAAAGGAAATAATTTAGTTTTATCGTTCATAACACTTAACTGTATAATTTAATTAAATAATTGTATATTTCATTTAAAATTGTTAATATGACTTTTTGTATCCATCTTACCTAATGTTTATAATTTTCATACATAAACAAGTTTTGTAATATTTATTAATGCTTGAACAGAATTTACATTATACAAACAAATAGTGGTATATTATAATTAGGTTAGGAAATAGTGGTAATAGATTAATGTTTCATTATATTCAATGACTCTACATTTATTATACATTTACTCCTGACATCATCAAACCTGTCCATTGTAATAAAACTATACAAATAATCCTAATCAAATATGAGTTAAACAAAATCTCACTGAAGTTAAGTAAGCATCTTTGTTAACAAAACTAGAAGTAGAGTAATATTCCCTTTAATAAACCTGTATGTTATCATTTGAAGCAAAGTAAAATAAGTTCAATATGCATAAAAATTCAATATGCTTTATTATTATTATTTTTATTTTATGCTAAGAATATATAGAAATCCACAAGCATGTGTAATAAAAAAAAGTTAAACAATTTTAATAGACAACAACATACAAATCCCCAAAGATTACTTTAGTAGGTAGTGGTTTAAATTTATTATAATCAAATTCGTGGTATTTATTAACTCTTAAATAAATTAAGTTAAGTTCCAACTCATCTAACTACTTAATATAACACAACATAACTTAACATTACATAAATATGTTATGTTCTACCATTTTTTACATAAACTTATTTTGTTTTATTGTACTAGTATATTTATTTTAATATAGTTATAAAGCATTCTTAACTCCTCTTATAGGGTTGACTCTATTTGATTAATGAAGAATATATTCAACCTCTTTATATTGCACAATATACAGATTGTAATTTTATACCTTTGCGATGCACCATTAGTAAATTAAGTCTTCATGTCGTTTAATAGCCTAAGAGCATTTCCACTGAAATAGAAAGGAAAATAAAGCCTTACAAATGGTTTGAAAGTTAGATCAATTATTTACTACCATATATTAGCAATAAATTACAACTATCCACAAAATAGGTAAAATACAGTCACAGTAACTGAATATTTAAATATATATAACCTGCAATAGTGTACATAACTAAGCGAGACATTTGCGTAGTTTCAAAACCTAGCCCCTATATTATATGGACTATATTATTACATATAAATATGTAATTATAATAATTGTTATGCAATGAATTTGAAGTATGATTATCTGAACACTATATGGTAAACCAACTTAATTATTGAACTAAAACTTCTTTTAGTCTAACCATTGTGAAATGAACTTAAAAAAGGACGAGATTGACAAACTAACTGATAAAACTAAAAAAAAAAAAAATAATAAGATAGGAACTATGAAATTAGATGTTATTGGAAATTGTACAGTAAACATCTAGGTTTGCATGGAAGTAAATAGCCTAATAAAATCAACATCCTGTTGAGCTTATAATTTTAATACGTATGGTTAAATAAGTCTTTATATTACTAAACTTGCTTTAAGGAAAACGAATATTAACTGGTTTGTTTAAAATTTGTAGCTTGAAGCTCACTGTCAGATTTAGTAAATATTTTTCAAGGCTTGAATTTAACAAAGGATACTCTACATTCTGCCTCTGGTAACTCTAAACTTATCAATTATTTTATTCGGCAAATAACTTGAACATTTTATTTGTTGGCTATAGTGACTGAAGCTATAGATGTTACATATCTAATATAAATACAAGTAAAAGCACTGTTTAAGATAGATCCTATTTATAAATTAAGACTAGACAAGATTTTATTTCTGGTTGATGTCTCCTTGTCATTCTTAGTTGTTGCATGACATGCTTTAGAAATTGTATAAATGTATATATAAATGAATAATTATGATAGGTGCATAATTATCTTTCATAAAAAAAACTTCAACTGTCGTTTTAACGTTATCGCAAATGCGCTTTAAAAATGTGGATGATTGAAAGGTATTTTTTATGGTGTAGTAAATAAACTTAGTCGCATGAGGTGATTTCAATGTTTCCTGCCAACGTGCGATGCATCCAATACTTTGAAAATCCATTCAGTCATAGTGTTTCTATTTATTTATTAATAAATTATTTGTAAACATAATAAACATTTGCAATTCAATTTGTCTTCTTGGCCTGTAGTTATAATTAGAGGTATCCAATGGGTGAAATATTTAATTTTAAAATGATTTTCTAATGTACCTGTGACGATGTTGGTTAGATGAACAGTTTCAATACAGTATATAGTCCAGAATATCTTAGTAAAGAAGTTTCGTTAACTTTCTGAAGGATTTAAACATTCTATCATATCGAGATGACAAGTTCAAAGTTTTTTTTCTTAATTTATTATATTAAAAAAGGAGGATCAGTTTTGGGACAAACAATAGCCTTTTGATAGTTAATAAGAATTTAGGTCCGTTCTGATACGTCATGGTTTAAAAAATGTCATAAGCTTAGCCATCCAAGTAAATGGCTTTGTTTTTAGACGTACCTTTAAACAAATTTGTCAAGTAAATACATCTTCGCCTGGTTTTAAAAATGGTGTACTCGCAAATTATTTATAACATCCATTTGGGTTTCTTCTAGAAGTTAAATCAATCTTCAAAATAGTATATGACCGTTCTTTATGTTTAATGATGATTCGTTATACTCCACTTTCCAATGTGGTGATTCTATTTGAGTGGCTTAAAATTTAATAAACCACAGTGTAGTTTTAGATTGTTGATAGTCGGGCATAGATGATAGCTTCAAATGGTCCATGTAGCGAATTATTAAATCGTCTAGGAGTACTGTGCAACGTGTGAGCAAATGCCTGGTGGACACGCCTGTTGATAAAAACCTTGCAGGTTACTCGTACTAGTTTACTCCATTAACTCCTTTCCAACTCTTTCTCCTCTGTGTTCATTACCGACAAAATAAACAACTATGTTCCGTTACATTAAGTGTACAAACATAACCTATATAAACAATTCTAATAAAGTAATTTATCTTTTTTTCTGTTACATATTACTAGGTAACTTTCTGTAATGTATGAATATAATTCGTGATTTTATAGTAGGACTATTACAAGTGACTGAATCTATAAGCAATTTCTAACAAGATTAAATTTTATGTTATTTAATGTAAGAATAGGTGTCCTTTCACACTTTTAATTATGATTGTATTTTTGTATTAAGCCTTATTCTAATATACACTTTAAAATGTATTTAATATGAGACAATTTTTTATTTACAGGATAATGTATAGCAAATCTTTATGAAGTTCTTCAATAATATTCAGTGATATTATATTTCATAATAATATATGGAAGGCAATTGGTCTTTTTTTTACATAAGCTAATTGCAAGTAGGAAAATTTAAGAAAAATCATGACGCAGTATTTCTATAATATTCAATGCAATTCTATTTTATAATAATGTATTGAAACTAAATTAATCCCGTTTTATATTGAAGCTAATTGCATGTGGGATGTACAAGCGTAATAAGTGGTCACTAAACCAATTTGCATAATGGCGTTGTTAATTGATTAAAACTGCAATATTTAAATTTAATTTGGTTATTATTAAAATCAGATTGCATTACAAATAACAGTTTAACCTCAATTTAAAAAAAAGTTCCTATTCTATATTGTTTCCGAACCTAGCCCACAATTCTCTGTTTGAAGTTATTGTTTGTTAATGATGGATGTTGAATTTTATTAGAATTACTTATTCGGACATTTGCCATCATTTGTGTGTTAATAATCAAACACGACGTTTCGGGAATACAAATCAATTCCCGTTCTCAAGTGACTAAAACTAACGGTACATAAACCTAGGCAACTAGGCCAATGTAAGGGTGAACAAAGTAAAACTACAAATTATTACTAACCCTAAATATCTACATGAAGGATCTCAGAGCTAAGACTGAGAAGTCAAACACACCAACCACAGACACAACGCAATTCATACACTAAGCACACGCAATTGATGGCAAGCGTCTAGTTTACTAGCTAGAGAGAAACTGACAACTGGTTAGAGTGTTCAGGCGTGGCCAACAGGAAGGGGTAGTTTTCTATTGTTTCACATAGTTAAAGTGTTTCGCACGGGAACGGGTTATAACACCACGTGGTGATTCTACTGGTAAAAGTTCAGCATTTTTGTTAGTCGGTAACATTTCTGTTTTATTATTAATATGGTTATTATAATCAAGTTTTAGTTCTTCTTTTAATAATGGGAGCTTCTATGCTTGTTTGGCTGATAGGGTTGTCCGCTAATTTTATACATGAGGCTTCAATTATTTTACGTTTGTAAAGATTACTTTCCCGGTGTATGATTTTTGCCTCTTCCCAATTGAATATGTGATTTTCGGACCACATAATATTATGTTCTGCAATTTTCGATTTATCGATTAGGCCTAACCGTACATTATTTTTGTGCTCTTTTATTCTAATGCTTAAAGGTCTTTTTGTCTCGCCAATATATTGCCTATCACATTCACATTTAATACTGTAAATACAGTTTTTAGAATCCTGTGTGCCATTTTTAGGTTTAGTTTGGACGAGATGTTGTCCAACTATTCCTTCTTTGACGGAATTAGGATGATTGGAGTCATAGTTTAAGTAACGACCGGTGTGTGTATTCTTTCTATAGACTGATGTTTTTAGGACATCCCTATCTCTCTCAACACACACATCCAGGAAAGCTAATTTATTATTTGCTTCGTTTTCCATGGTTAGGGATATGGAATCAGAAGCGTTGTTAATGAAAGCAAAAAAGGTTTCTAATTTTTTACAACCATGAGGCCATACAACAAATGTATCGTCCACATATCTGAGCCATACTTTCGGTTTGAATTCGGAAGAATCTATAATTTTCTTCTCAAATTCTTCCATAAAAATATTGGCAAAATAGGACTGAGTGGACTACCCGTTGCCATACCGACATCTTGGCGATATATTTTATTATTAACTTGAAAGTAATTGCACTCCGTACATAATTTAAGGAGTTCCATGATGGCAACAACTGGCAGGTTAGTTCTTTGTTTTAAGCTGTTGTCTTTTAAAAGTCTACTTTGTTCACCCTTACATAGGTCTAGTTGCCTAGGTTTATGTACCGTCACTTGAGAACGGGAATTGATTTGTATTCCCGAAACGTCGTGTTTGATTATTAACACACAAATGATGGCAAATGTCCGAATAAGTAATTATAATAGCACACAATAATGTAAATAAATAATTAATGTCAGCACTATTAATTTGTGATTATCAATACTAGTATGAATGAGTATGTACAATTTTGTAATGGTTTACGATATTTAAATTCCTAACGTTAACTCAAATACGTTTGCAGGCAAATCTAAAGCATCTATTCCAATTTCGACAGAAGGTAATATATTAACCAAATACTTATATTAATTTATGCTATGATTTTTTTATAATTAAGTATTACCTAAAGATGCTTGGAGATTTAAAAAGTTGTAGTGACAACCATATAATCTTATTTGAATTGCTTTAGATCGTTAGGTAAATAATTATCTAAAAAATAAATGTTCAGTAAGTTTCATTGTGGCGAGATGTAATATTTATTATCGCCTGTTGAACAATCTAGAAACTAAAAGCAGGTTACATTTTTTAAATTTAAATAAAAATACCGGCAAATGCTGAATTTAACCGAACACGGCATTATAAGACAAAAGGACAGTAATTGGGTTTAAATCCATTATACTCTACACATAGATGGACAAATAAAATTACATCCCTGTACAAACTAAAGCTTTTGAAACTTTTACTAAGATATTTAAACAAATTTGTATTTGTGTTTAGTATCTGTTTTACTTCACTTATCAGTAATACAAAATTATAATAATTACAATCAAATAATACTTTGTAGGTAATACAATGTACAAAATTCTGTAACATTTTTGTGTAATCAATATTTAAAATTATTATTATATATCCTATCTTCATAGCAACTTTGACTGCAATATTTCAATTCGATAAACAACGTAATTACGAAAACAATAAACTACGACCACAGACCTTCATTGTAATCATTTTAATATGTTACAAGGCAATTTATCTTGGTTCCTTATTTATGTGCACAAGGAGGAGGTCCAATTCTCTGAGAAACACGTTATTCGTATATTTATAGTTGCTATCCCGACTTACACATACTTTATAGAAACATACTCCTAAATTATCCGAAAATACACCACAGATTGTAGTACAACAGAGAATACTAGGGCAAAGCAAGCAAGATTAATGTTCAAGGACTAAACATTTAAACGTTTGTCTTTTTTATTTAAAAAATTAATCAATTGGGATAAATTGACGCTTACAGTATCATTATATCCTAAAATACAAAATCACGTAAAAATCTATTTTATTAATACAAACTTCCTAAACTAGATGAAGTTACTTCGTTGTAGTTACTTGACTAAGTATTGTATTATTAATTAATTTATTTACTGTGGTTCACTAATGCAATTATCATAAATTAATTTCCGCCCGAAGAGTTTTATGACTTAACTTTGTATTTCTTACAGAAATAAATATTGTTAAATAAAACAAGTAATAGTATTGCCAGTGTTATTTTTTGTCACAATTTTAAGGATTTTTTTCCGCTATTAGATACAAGCAATCGTTATTTGTGCGTTGTCATCTATACAAACAATTATGTCTAAAGTTGTAATTACAGTTTTTTCCTGTCTTTATTTATACAATAAAACATATTAAGAGTATAACATTTATATAAAGTTTAATATCTTCTTAAAACTATTAGTATTATATACACATTTTACTTAGCATTGCTAGACTAAACACATCCCCTGAGCAAAGTTCTGTATCCGAATTTAAACTAAAACAAATTTAAATTTTCATATTTATATAAAAAATATTACAAGTTTCTTTTTGAAACATTCTAAATATTGTAATAGTAAATTTAAAACCTTTCATTAAAAGAGGTCTACTACAACTATAACTACTTTTATATATTTCGTAACTTTACTATAGTCATACAATAACTTGCTACGATGTGTGCTATTTTAGCTTTTAATTTGGCCACCGTTCATGACCTTGAGTTATTGTTCTCCCACTTATCTTTAGTCCTCCCGACCTAAAATGTGGATGTTAAAAAAATATAATAAACTTATATATGAAATACCTATATTTTAGTACAAACACTTACATGGGCAATGCATTTCCCGTGTAAAATCAGTTTAGATCTGTATAGGTTAAATTTAGCTTGTAAACTAGATCTTGCACAATATCCTTTTCGGTGTTCAAAGCTTATCACTAAATGGCGTACAACATGTAGCCTTCAAAACATAGAGATCGGTAACACGATAATAGTATTTGAAAGTTTCTAGGGTGAAACATTTGTTAACGTATTTATTTGAACAATAAATTAAATTATTTAACCGTTATATTATTGTTGCAGTCGCTAGTTCTTCCAAGTTTTAGTTAAAGGCTTTGTAATTAATACTTGCAATTATTAAACAAAATGCGATATAAATATATTTAATGTACTAAATTGGCTTTACCAGATTATACGATGCAAAATTGTTTAAATTTAAATTTCTTCCACAAATATTAAAAATTATTTGGCGATATACTCATATTGTAAACTAAACTTTAATTTCAGTATAACTAAACGCTTACTAATCCTTATTTTGGTAATGTCTTACCTTTCTATTGCAGTTTCGGGTAACACTCATCAACAGTAATAATAAAAACATAGACCCATACACATAAAACATACACAAAACACATTTCACCCATGCGGAGATCGTAATAATTAAAATAAGCGGAAGGTCCACGAACTATTCCAGCAACGTGCACATTGGATTGTTGAGACGGTACTGGTACCTGTTTTGTCCTTCAATGTCTTATCTGCATATTAGATGTTTGTTGGACTTAGTGCCTGAATTAACTTGTCGTATAACATACTTGAAATAAATTAGAGTTGATCATTTAGCAACACTGTGGACTGAAATTTCGTTGCTCTATATATTTCAAATTCTTCTGAAGTTAATTCGTCCAAAATCTTTCCAGATACGGATATTTTATGCGTATTTCACTTTTATATAACCTATTATGAAGAACATTGCTACTTTCAAGATGGAACTGGTATATCACACACTATGTCTTGGGACCTGATGAAGGAAAACTCAAAGAAAGTTCTTTATTGGTTCAAGTTAGATCACTGTTTGGAGAGAGTAACATTTTATTATGTACTAAAGGTATCAGACAAGTTTTGAATTTTGTAAGGAATTCCCCAAAAAATGGGCAGCCTGAAAGTAACAGAAAAACAGCCAGTTTGCATCAAGTTATGGCTTCAAAACAACATAATACCACTGAATACAAGTTAGCGGGAAACAAGCTTAAGTTACTTATTGATAAACACTAAATTCAAAGGCAGTTACTGTCAGGAAGGCAGCCGTATTAGAGCTAGTGACTGTAATTGTTCTGGTATATTAACCTGATTCATATAAGCTATTTATAAATAATGTTATCCATTTTCATTTTAATGGATAGTGCCTCTCCCATGCACTGTACAAGCAAGGACTATACTATTTGATAGTTCAGTTCTGCATAGTATCAACTGCATGTGTGGATACATGGCAGAGTGGTATTTATAACTAATCGTTTCACAACAAACTAATCTCATGCCAAGATCTATAAAGTCATTAGTCAATCCTCGTTTCCCTTAACATTGGTTAAAAACTGACGGAAAGATTTATTATAAAAGGATTTTTAATCCACGTGTACAAATTCACCGAAATCTACGTGGCTATCAATCTGTCCTACCTAAAATTGCGAGCAGAATCAAGGAGACATTTTACGTGTTACGGGTTTTTATGTTTCTTGTGTAAATGTGTTTATGTTTAAATAGAGATAAATCATATTATATTATAAATTATACTAGAAGTAGATACTTTCATGTTTGTGAACCAAAAGCTTAAACACAGTTTTAATAGATACACCACAAAAATCAATGACAGTGCCAGTGTCCCCATATCTGTGTCAATCAAATTCTTTGATTGGAATGAATATAGAGCTAGAATTATACAAATCGAAAAGAAGTTACTATCCAAATTATCGGTAATTAAAATGTATAAACAAACACTTGCATTTATTAATGACTTAACGACGACCAAACTTTAATTTAATAAAGTTATTTACATTATTATAAGATTTGATTGGCACGATACTTTAACGGTTCTACCAATATTGATGGTTTATGAATAGAAGTAGATATATATACACCTATACTACCGAGTTAGATATTTTTGTATTTATATTTACCTAATAAATCATTATTTTATTACTACAATAAATTTGGGTAATACTTTCATAGATTTCATTGGTATCATAGGTTAAATATTTATTGTTCGGGTTTGAGCATGTATTTAGACATATATTCCTTTAATTCCCGTACTATCAAACGCTGAATTTATCAAGCGTAGTAAGGTATTTCTGACAATGAATAATAATTTCTGTCTGTCAACTCCAGAGAGGTATGATTACTTACCTTACGCTTGGCAGTAGAGTCTATTAATCTCACAAGTTTAAGCATTGTATGATTTCTCAGATTACATAACACATTACCGTTTAAATTTGAAAATGTTGATACATTTCTTAATCATTTCCATTTTCTAATATACAATTTTTTTTATGCGCTCTAACGTAAAATTTTCAATGTAGGCTATCTGTTACTTCCGGCTAACATCTTATTTATTTCGAAAATAATAGTATGTTTTATATTTCGCACCATAATTTAATTTCTAGGGAATTTGTATTTGGCTTTCTCGGTTTCGATGATAAAATACATCAAAATATAAATATAAATTATCATATTTTCTACTGCCTTTGTCAACGTAATACAATTATTACAAGAATTGACCAAGAAATAGTATTTCAAAGATGTATGTATTTTTTATAAATTAGTTTTAAAACTGTTTTAGAAAAACAATCTAGTCACCGATCAAATAATACGAAATTAAGGGTTATTTGTTAGTTTTATAATTATTGTAGACAAAACATATGAATTAACTTAACGTCAAAATAAAATGGAGTAAACCAGATGGTAAAAATATTACATGTACATTGTTTTCTTAAAGGATGAAATACCAACAATACGATATTGAATAAAATGCTTTTTTATTCCAGTACTAGAT